>CM038795.1:242483933-242539691 GCA_021764765.1 Vicia sativa
AACTCCGACAAAAGTTGCTAAAGGGTATGGACACGAAAGAAATTGTGCGCAGAACTATAATATCCTCGGGCCAAAGGCGGTATAATTCTTCAAGAGTATCAAGCATTTGGATTACCACACCGAGGTGTGGATACCCAAATGTCTGGAAAGGTAATGCAAACACGGGTAAGATAACCAAGCGGTTTGCTGAAAAAGCGAGCGTGCGACTCATTGCGAAGAAAAAGACAACAGCGTTAAAGCTTGAATCAAGAAGAACAACTCGACGTGAACTTCTAAGATCAAATTTGGAGACCGTTACGTATAGCAGCGGACTCAATGGAGAGGACTATATTGAAGAGTATTCTTCAAGATATAGGAATTTCAATCAAATGAGTAATCGGTCACAATCTGTCACCCATCGCCACTTCCAGACAGTGAAACATGAATAAATCAACCCTTTGTGTCTACGAAAGGATTGGCCAACCTTGACAAAGTTGCCCCGGTTTTAATGAGCCACGAAGGATATAATACCATTTGAATGCCCAGTTAAGATGATTCTTTGAAAGGCCGTTCATAGATTTTCGAGACAACCCGCCCTTAGGACAATCAAGGTATTCATTTGATGCTCATTATGCAAGCTTCTTGGATGTTTGAGCACTGTTCATATGCAAAGAATGTTTTATCCTAAAATGATAATTCTAATGCAAATCTATGCTTGTCTTGAAACAAAAAGCTTTTGAAAAGATGTGAAACATCGCATTTTGTCTTGAAGATAACAAAAATGGAATGATACCTCAAAGGTATTAGCAAGTCTCCTAGGAGTCGGGATACGTTCTCATCTGACAGCTTTCAAATTAACCCTACTTAGATTAGGACTTTTAAGGGTTGTAGCGTGGCACAGTTCACGGTTTTAGAAAGAAAGATTTTTAGGCTCAAAATATTTGGTTCCCACCCCTTCATGATATTCTCCTCGACCTATGTTCGATTAACAATCACGAACGTCATCTCTCACAAGAGGAAATTGAAAGTTGAAAACCATTGCAGTTTCTTGATGTGATAACTGACTTTGTTAAGGGCAGATTTCTTGGACCCGATAGCCACTCACCCTTTCACTTGGTGTCGATCAACGACTTTGTTCTTTATGAGGATGTTCTTGGATTATCTCCTCGCCTTCAACTTGCGATTTGCTTTTAACATTGCCTTTTATTTTGCCTAAGCGACTTATTTCCAAGTTCGACTTGGGCTTTTTCTTTTTTTTTTTTTTGCTTTTTTTTTTTTTTGAACCCGGTCGTTGATCTTACTTTGTTTTTTGATTTGCTAGAGGTGATTGTGGATCTAAGTCCTCTTCGAGATAAGGAGTTCCGTTGGGGTATTGTCCTTCCATGATGCACATTGTTGTCAATTGAAACTTGGTACTGGTTTCTCAACCTTTGAAGGATAGCCATTGTTGTATCCTTTGATGTATACTCTCGGTGAGTTTTGAATACTCAATCGATTAATGAACACTACCACCCGGGTTTAAAATGAGGATTTTCTACGAGCAGAAAAACTCCTACTTCAGGCTCAAAGGGGTTAACGAGGTCTAACTCCCTTATATCTCGATGTTTGGGGATTTGAAACAAGGCACATACATCGTCCGTGAGGTTTTATTTGAAAGCAATCTGTTTGAAATTCTTGGTATATTTTCGTCATCCTCCTCTGGAGGTTTTGCTATTAACAAGAGTTGGATATCAAAAACATTTGAAAACAATTAAAAGTGCATACAAATGGATTAGTGAAGACAAACATATTCAATGCATTATGATAATCATTAGGAAGATGAAAATGTTACGCATACTGGCATGTACTAAACAAACAAGAAAGATTACAAATGAGAATGCAAATGAATCTTGAAATTGAATTGAGGAGACTTGACTTGTTGCTTTTGATGATGCATTTTGAAGTCTTGACATTTTTGAGCTAGCGGAGGACCGAACATGACCATCGGTGTGAAGCAGTAGCTTTTGCCTCAATCGGATCCACTGTATCTTGCACTTGAATGCATGGCAATCTTCAATACTATGCCCCAAGGTTCAGAATGAAACTCACCTTAGCATTAACATCGTAGTTTCACGAACATTTATCCAAGGAGGGAGCAAATGCGGGCTTGGAACAACGACAAAGATCATTCAAGCGAATGACAAACAAATCGCATAGCTCATAGGAATAACATCAAACCACCTAGGGCGAATCTCTTGTTGTCTTTGATTACTGCTTGGCGCTTGATGAGCCGGTGGGTGGGGGTGATCGATTATCCTCTTGACCTTTAAACTCATTTGAGGTATAGCGGGTGAGCATAGCAGTCATGTCGGCCTGGAGCTAAATTGCTTGTATACTCGACCACATGAAGTAAGCCGGATAATCCTTTGTCAAGGAAATCCACGAACCTCATTTTTCAAGGTCACACGAGTCCTCGTATCATGACGAGGTGCCCAGGAATAAATCACACTAGCCATCACATCGTTCGAATAGAATCCCTTGAGGCATGGCAAGAGTTTGGAGTTCAACCAACGAAACTTGAGCGGTGAGGAAACAAGTGAGCATATGGCATCGGAATAGGATCAATTGCTTTTAGAGTGTGGCGACCATGGTTGAAGATCTACCTTCTGAACCTTCTGAACAATAGGAATTGGGCGTGAGCGAGGAGACCTCGGAATCGGGGTGATGGAGTAGATGCCTCGACTGGGGCTCAAAGAAAACCACGAGTATAAGGAGGAATAGCGACTCTGTTGCTTTAGGAAAGCGGGGTCATCTCCTTTCTCAACACGGTCCCTAAAATTTCCATCACCAAGCCTAGATTGAGTCTTGTTATTGGTTCTCTTCTCTCAAGTCTTGCATGTCCAACATGAAATCCCATCATTCTTTCATCTCATCAGGTTCCAGCGAGAGTTGCTTCATCACTCGATTTCAAGCCTTGAGAATGGCACGAGGCAAAGTTCCTGGTCTGAGTAGAAAATACCAAATTTGAAGAAAATCCCAAGTTCAAATGCTTGTTATGCACATGTATGTATATGCATGGTTAATGCATGATGCATGAAATGATCACTTCGGGACATTCACGCAATTTGTTATCAAACATCAAATAATAATAGGATAGTGACAACAATAATTATCAAGACCGGACACACAATCAGTTGAGAATCAAGCTGCTCAAATGCATAGATGAAATAGAGGTCATACAAGATTCCACGATCACAGTATTAATACAAACACAATAGTGAAGAACCCCATCCAACAAGCCTGGAGGTGATTCGTCGAATCAAATAACATCAAATAACATTTGCAACTACTTATTTAGGGGCCACTTGCGCCTTGAGCGTATGGATCTCGGCTACTAGCTTAGCCACATGAATGTCTCGACCCCTCAACATGGTGTATGCATATTCTCCATCTTTAGCATATTGCCACTTAGTCTTCAAATCTCAACCTCTTTAGAAAGGATAGTCATCTGCTCTTGTCGACTTTGGGCTTCAACTTCAGTTCTTTCCTTCTCTCAAGGGACTCTTTAGCATTGGATTCTTCCTTGCGGGTGCTTCTTTAAAACCAGTTTCTTCACCATGCTTGGCTTTCAATTTCTCATTAGCTATCGCGCATATTCTTCAACTTCTCTTGTACCTGTCAAACTCTTTGGTCATCGATCAAAGAAGAGGAACTACCACCTTTGGCTCTCTTGGTTTCTTCAAGTAAGCCATAAGCCTTCAAAACTTGGTCTTTACACTCAATCTCAATAGATAACCTCTTTTTATCTTGAAGAGCAAATGCTAGGTCCATGGCTCGAGCTTGTAATTGTTCCTTCAAGCTGAATTCTCCGATTAGGCTGTTTGTAAACCTCAATCGCATACGAAACCTGGAGGAGATTACGGATGAAGAAGAGAAGTAGCAAATCGAATGCCGGACTTTCAACCAAGGAACGAGGTTGAGAATACAAAGGTGCTTCCCTTTTGTATGGAAGCCAGATCTTGGAGACCCGATCTTTTAACCAATCGTGTAAGAATCAAACACATAATTTCCTTTTGGCCAAAATTGCCCTTTTTGTGAACCGAGCTCCATGCAGCGAAATCGGTTTAGCAAAAGCGGGTTCTCATCATTTGCAAAGAAGATAGTTTCGTCAGCCGACCAGCGATTGGGTACTTGATCAAAGGATATCCTAGTTGGACGTGCCAATATAGGATTATAAGCTGATGCAACCTTTAGTTCCCATCAATGGTACATTTGGAAACTCTCCACAACTAGTAATGATCTCGAACCGCTCGACATGGTATTCAAACTATATCATATGAAGTGAGTGCGATGATTCGGCTAGACCACTTCATGGTTTATAATCAACAAATGCCCCTCTCTTTGGCAAATGCGTGTTGAACCAACGATAAAGTAAAGGCATACAACCATAACACGCTTTTGACCATGGTGAGAGTGAATGGCATAATATGTATCAGCCAGATGGTAGGAACGGATTGTCATTCATGAAAAGCAATCATGACAACATCCACAAACTTCTCAAAAGAGGAAAAATCACCATACCATAGATCATGGCGGCTAAGATAGTATTGAAGCTTTTCCAACTACCAACCTTGGTAAATTCATCGCTTTGACTAAAAGAAACCCATGAGAGTCCACAAGTGTGATCTTTGGGGCCCAATTGCCACTTCACTAGCATAAACCAAGGGCTTTAGTGGCTTCAAAATCGGGAGTACCCATTCTTTTGACAAAAGGCAAAGCTTGTGATACTAATACCCAAAAGGAAGAGTACTCCTCTCAAGTAGGTGCTAGCAGTGATCTTGAAAGGTAAAACACACAGGCTCACTATCATAAAGCGGAGTAGAGATGCATGGCATAGAACTCATAATCCTCCATTAATAGCGGCAATATGTTCCCATGATCTTTTGAACTCTTTTCAATCGGATCCTTCACAAGAATACCTCGCTCTTACTTGAGATGTCGATGCCAGAAAAGGTATGAGGAGTCTTCCTTAGACCTCGGTGTTGATTTGATTGTTGGTATCCATCGATGTTGATAGTAAACCACAAGAAGTCGAAATGATATGCATGCGAGGGGTTAGATAAAATAACTTTTTCGACATTTCTTTTAAAAATAAACATGCTATGATGAAATACATTATGCATTGATCATGGTTTACTAATTCCATGAACAACGATCAAGCTGATTCTGTTGTTTACTTTCCTGATTGAAGAAAACCAAAAATCGGACAGTGTGACTAAAAATGCCACCGAATGATATCATAGTCACCAGCAGAAAACATCGGATCATCAATAGAAAATACCAAGTCACCAATGAACATAGTCACCAGCGAACATAGTCACCATACATACCTTAATATCCCTCCCCACTCACGGGTGTAATCTAGGCGGGTGGGGTCAAGGGGTGACCAGTCGAAGATCTCCCGCTAAGTAATATCATCGTAACACCTACGTGATGATGATGTCTCGGCGTTCGAACCTCGTCGGCGGAACCACATGAATGTGCTATTTTAGACCTCACGTCACATAGCAATCATAAATCCCTCTAGTCCTATGTGTTCTATGTCACTCCTGCTTTATGTGGGCCTTTACCTCATGGTAACACCACCCAATCAAGAGAACAACTGTCTGATTGACAGTATATGGGCGATAAATATGCCACATAGAATGCAATGCAAGCATACAAAGGATGGTGCGATAAGCGAGTAAATAGATAAACAAATAAATAAACACCAATAGACATGAAAATAAAAGCTAGGATCGACTCTGGACCGGACACAGTCTCCACGATCCAGGTGAAATCGCTTGTGAAACAATTTGAACATCATCAGATAAGCCTGTATCAATGAAGTCGCCATCGAGCGTTTTTATCTAAAAGGAAAGGTGAGCATCGCGAAAACCTAAAAGGATAAGGCGCGGTCTTGCGACCGAGAGATAGAGATAAAGGAATCTACAGAAGGGAAGGTATTAGCACCCTACGCCCGTAGTACTCTACGGTATCCACTTCACTACATCTAAATGGGTGTGCTTATATATTTACTTAATTGCTATCCGTATGCTAAAGAGAATGCATGTGAAAGAAAAGATAAAAGAAAACACGGGAAAAGGAAATATTTACAAAGTTATTTCGGTCGAGCCCGTGACAAGATGCCTCGTATTCCGCGTGCAATGGGAAAGTCGAGGCGCGTAGTTAGCTCACTTGTTTTGGTGTGTTTGTGTTTTTATTTGTGAAAATGTTTTAAACACAAAAGAAAGAAAGCGCGCAAAAGCGAAAAGAGTTGGTGGTTGGTTATTTTACCTTGAGAAAGGAGTTTAAACCATTATTATGTGTTTTGAGTTTGAAAGGAAAATCAAGTTTTAGTTTTAATCACATGCAACATGCAAAAGAAACTAGCAAAACAAAGGTTAGCCCTATGGTTGAAGATGAGGAATCTCTACCTATGTTAACATGCAAGATGTGAATCCTAAAGTCTAGGCTAGAAACCAAACCTAACCAAGGGAACCTGCGAAATAAACAAAAATATTACGGATCACAGTAGAATTGCCCTAAGTCTTTAAATAAACCCGAGAGGGTTTGAAGAATGCTCCAACTACGGAAGCCCCATGCATCTCTATTCCACTTCCTTGGCAAAGAAGCCATAAGCCCTACTTCTCATGATATCTAGGAAGGCATGAGAATCGATCGTGAGTAAAATAAATGCAGGCGAGATATTAAATCAGAAGCAGCGCAAGCTAGAAATACTCAGGAAAACTTCAAGTACTACAGCCAAGCAATAAGGTAAACCGGTGAGAATAGCTCGGGCATCAAAGCAAAGAGGATCTTGCGTTTGTCGCATGTGAAGCAACAACGTACAGGGAGTTAGACCCAAAAGCAAACAAAGGATGTACGTGGGTGTACAAACACAAAACACCTGCAAGAAGAGTTAGACCCAAAAACAAGTATAGAAATGCACGTGGGTGTACAAATGCAAAACACGCAAGAAGGAGTTAGACCCAAAAACAAGTATAGAAGCGCTCCATAATACTTCAAATGGCATGAGTGAAACATACTTTTAATCATGTTATTAAAAATGATTAAAAAAATTAAAGAAATGTCAAAAATGTCAAAATATTTCTAATATCCTAAAATGTCGAATATATTTTCTATGTATTTTTACATGTCAAAACAAACGAAATCGGAAGCTAAACTAAGCTATGTGTCAAAATTATGAAGCATGAGCAGGGTGCAGAATTCTAAATGAACTAGAACTAGTTATATATTGCTGGGCTTTAAGCAGTGTTTTATTGTTTTAATAGGCCCGATCTAAATTGTTCCTAAGCCCGTTTACGCTTTTTTGTCTAAGTCAAATCTACATTTTTGTCCAAAAATAAAATCGAGCATTTTTTTTCCAGTTATGTCACGTTTTAATTGTTATTTCATGTAACTATACATCAATTGGTCAAGGAATAACTTAAGTATAATTGATTTTCTTATATTTTGAAATAAATTAAGTGACACGTGGCAATAAAGGATTGGCTCATGAGTAAGAAGGCATGTACCGATTGGAGAGCGACACGCGAGGCCATGGACCATCAGGGGCATGCTTGCGGTTGCCTTCTCGGTTGTCTCAGCAGGTGGAGGCAGAACTCTGGAATAAAACTTGGCCAGCTTCTTGGTGGATTTCACACAATTACGAATTTCACCTCCGTTCCTTCAAAACTCAACCAAACTTCAGAAATCTTGTCATAAAAGCGTTGAGGCTGCGTGAGATGGAATAGCCATCGATAATTACGCAACTTCTTAGATTTTGATATCGGAAATAGGCGATTCTAATCTTTGAGAGATGACCTCGGTTTTGCTCAAACTTGAGCATCGTGAATCTGTATGCTTGTTTCAGCGATAATAAGTCGATCCGAATTTCTTCTTTATGGAGGCAAGCAGGATATCGAGCACTCGTGAAATGGATTCGGATCAAAAATTGATCTTGTATCTGCTCCATTCAACAACCTAACAATGTTAGGATGATTGAATTCTTTGAGACACTTGGACCTCGATGATGGAAAATGCCAAAAATTTCAATTCCTGCGAGATATGAATCATTTTTAAACGATGAAGATAACAACGGTGTCGAGCAATATGAGATGAGCTCAAGCGCTTCTTGCAGATGAAAAGGATGAGCTTAAGCGGCCTTGAATCGTGCAACAATCGCGAGATAACTCAAAGAAAGAAGGCGTTTTTGGATCAGATGAAGTTTACATTAGAGATGGTGGAATATGTTGGTGATGGGGAAGGCGGTTGGTGCGGTGAAAAGCGGAGATGAAAGAAGAAGAGCGGAGAGTGGTATGTGGGTGGTATTGTGACGGTGTGTTGAATGGAAGAAAGTGGGAGAAGCAGCGGTCGGTGGTCACAGTGAGGAGAGAGTTATGGCGTGGTGGTATAGATGAGAGAGAAAGTGACAATTATGGGTGATTACGGTGAAGAATGGTTGTAGCGGTGGTTGTAAGTTTATTCGTGATTTTCAGTGGTGAAAAAAACGGAGGTGGTCAATGGCGAGAGATTATAAAAGCGAAGGTGGGAGTATTAATATTCGGTTAGGGTTGTTAGAGGTGAACAAGAATGGAGGATTGAAGGTTAGAGATGAAGAATGAATGAAGAATGGCGTGAGTTTATTCATCTCTGTTTGGTGGAGAAGGAAAAGAAGTTGAGTGCATGTTGTTTTTTGGATTGTGAAGATGAATGGAAAAAGCAAAAGAATTACATTAGTTTTTTTGGTAAAAGAAAGTGGAAAATGGAATGTGGTTAAGAGTGAAGAGGAAAAAGAAAATGGTGATGATGTTTTATATATTTTTGTTTTTTATGGTGAAGGTTATTGTATGAAAAAAGAAGATGTTAGAGAATGGTGGTGATGGAAGGAAAAGCGGATCTGTTAGTTCTTGTCATGAATATCTCCCTTGCTAGCACTTTTCTAAGCGAAAAACAAACATACATTGCTTTGGGCGCTTTATCTCGGTGTGTAGTGCGACCGACACAACGAGGCGTCGAATCGAAGAGCACACCAATACAACAACATTGATGTTGAACTCCGATGAAAAAATAATCACGGCTAGCAGTATTTTGCTTGAAGTCATGCCGACAAGCTGTTTTGAACGTTTTTGAAAACATTTCTCTAAGTGTCGATCTTAAATTAATCCACTTACACCACTTCGGATCTATAACTTTTCCGATACTCGACCAAATGGCGTGAATTTGACACCATTGGAAAGTTCACGTGTGATACTAACTTTATAGTTCAACAAAAATCGAGCGAGGCCTTAATCATCGAGTAAAAGTGTTTGAAATTTGTCAGTGTTTGATGAAATGCTTGGCTGGTGGGCAAGTCTTGATGCATGTCTTGCGGCAATTTCCAACTTCACGCTTCACTTACGGCGACTCGTATCTCGGCTCCGCGTCAAAGCGAAAATGTTTCTAAGCGGAACTTGTAGAGGACACGGCAAACTTCATCTTCGTGTTCGAAGTTTCTCCGTGCGGCGATCGGATCGGAAAATCAGCTACGAGCATCGTATGCCAAGCTGTATTCGATGAAATGCGTCTTGACCATGGCAAAAATTGCATGTCTGTCTTGCATTTAACAACTTCATCTTTGTCACTTACGGTTCTGTTTCTTCCAGCTCGGACGTCCGAAGCGAAAAAGTTTCTGCGGAACTTGTAGACGGAATTACGAACTCAAACTTTCGTGTTCGAATTTCTTCGATGCGGCGACCGAAACATTGCAAAACAGCCACGAACATGTGCACAAAATACTCGAATTTAACAAACATAATGAGTTCTTATTTTACGAGCTTTATAACTTCGATCAAGTCGAGCATTCGACTCCTTCAACAAAGTTTTATATCGCCGTGAGATGAACAACTTTTCAGTTGAATATTTTTCGATTCAGACCACGAACTATGACATAATCGACCACTGAAGCTGTCGCGAAAGCATAGAAACAAACACTTCATTTTTTCTAAGTGTTGAATTTGAGAGATGATAAATCGTAACTTCGAGCTCCGTAATTTTTATCCGTTTCCAGATGGATTCAATTCCTTGACAAAGTTGTAGATTGCGTTAAATGAACAACTTTGATGTTGAATTAATTCGAATCGATGCCTCGAAACACGTGTAAATTGCCTCCGAGTCGGCGCTTGAACATGTTAAAAACACTCAAAATTTTACTAAGTGTAAAATTTCAAAGTTATGAACTTCAAATTTGGTATTTGTATATTTCGAAATCCGGGCATTTACGGAAATCTTCACGGTGACAAAGTCGGTCTGAAATGCGCTCTTTCCAACGACTATCAATTCACAAATTTCTGACCACAGACGGACCAGATACAGGTGCGGCAACATGGCTCCGTGAACACAAAGTGCTTTAAACTTAGAAAATTTCTAAGTCAAAATTACTTAAAATGCGAAACCTCATTTTACCCGATTCTTCCGATTTTTCTCAACAAATGATCGCGTTTCTCAAATGTCGACTTTTGACCACGATTTTGACCGAAATTCCACTCGGTCAAACTTTGACTTTTGTTGACTTTACGATACAGCTCAAATATCATTTTATCTGTTGGTTCTTGATTTTCGATAAATCGTGAATCGATAAGCCAAATACCAATGCTTCACAACTCACGGAAGGCCATAGAATCGATTCGGGTTCAAATATCCGACCCAAACTGCTTGAAATTGTGTCGAGCATCCACGATGAGCGATCGAAATCAAAACCTCACTCGCGAGATAATACTCGAAGCCTCGGACACACATCTTGTATCTTGAGAGGATGCTTGGTGTGGAACCTCAAATATTCAACTTTTGAGAAACAAACCTCTTCTTGATTGTACACATTCATACGATTGGAAAATCTCGACCCATGACCAATGTATGAATGATATGTATCGATGCACCTATTAATTAAGTATTAGCCAATTATTTATATAAAAAATGAAGATAAATTTTGGGGTACAACAGTGCCTATTCAATCATCCTCTAGCTTAGGAGATTGGCGTGCGCCTTTCGGCGACAAGTATGAGGTGATTCAATATCAAAACGGACCCGGTACACTTTGAATCCCAAAGCTACAACAAAGAGATTGTGGACATTCAAAATTCTAAGGAACCTCCTTTGGAAAAGGAGCATATTGCACGGAGCTTAAGCTGGGCCTGACCAAAAGCCTGAATAAATCTTGAACTCTGTGAAAGTCAAGTGCTTGACCTAAGAAGAATTGGCCTCACCAATTCAATCCATAATATCGGGAGAGGCGACACGTGGCGGAAGCAAAGACTTGATACTGTGACAGCTAGACTACATTCGCCGAGGGAATAACCGGACGGGTTAGTGATGCAAAGGCTAGAAAGTGCGAGTGAGCTTCTTGACTCGAGCAGCTACACTCGAGAAGGGAGACAAAGTGGGTATTGTTCCCGAAAGGCCTGAATAAATCTTTGAACTCTGTGAGGCGGTACAAGTGCTAACTTGGCCTAAGAAGAATGGCCTCCCAATTCAATCCATAATATCGGGGAGAGGCGACCGTGGCGAAGCAAAGACTTGATACACCAAACTGACTACCACATTCGCCAGAATAGGGACGGGTTAGTGATGCAAAGGCTAGAAAGTCCGGGGTAAACTGCGATGACAAACAAGAGTATTCTTGTTCTCGAAAGACCTGATGCCGGGGAAGGGTGACATGCAAGTGGAAATAAAGACTAGATACACAAGTAGACTAACCATTTCTGCCTGAGCAATTCGGCGGGTTTGTGATCAAAGACTAAAGTGCGATTAGGCTCTTGATGACAAAACAAAGTATTCTTGTTCTCGAAAGACCTGATGCGGAAAGGCGGCATGCAAGTGGAAATAAAGACTAGATACCAAGTAGACTAACCACATTTACGCGACAGCTTGGGCGGATATGTGATGCAAAGACTAAAGGTGCCGATTGAAACTGCGATGACAAAAACAAGAGTATTCTTGTTCTCGAAGACCCACAATGCGGGAAGGGCCGACATAGTGGAAATAAAGACTAGATACACCAAGTAGACTAACCACATTTCACGCAAGCGGCTTGGTGATATGTGATGCAAAGACTAAAGGTGCCGATTAAACTGCGATGACAAAAACAAGTATTCTTGTTCTCGAAAGACCCTGATGCCGGGGAAGATTGACATGCAAGTGGAAATAAAGACTAGATACACAAGTAGACTAATTCACTTTGACTTGCGCGGATATGTGATGCAAAGACTAAAGTGCCGATTAAACTGCGATGACAAAAAACAAGTATTCTTGTTCTCGAAAGACCCACAATGCCGAGGAAAGGCGACATGCAAGTGGAAATAAAGACTAGATACACCAGTAGACTAACCACATTTTGAAACAGGGATATGTGATGCAAAGACTAAAGGTGCCGATTAAACTGCGATGACAAAAACAAGAGTATTCTTGTTCTCGAAGACCCACAATGCCGAAGGACTGACATGCAAGTGGAAATAAAGACTAGATACACCAAGTAGACTAACCACATTTCGCCGACAACTCAGGCGGGTTTGTGATACAAAGACTAAAGGTGCGATTAGGCTGGAAGAGGACAAAAGTATTCTTGTTCTCAAAAGACCCACAATGAAGGGGGACGACATGCAAGTGGAAATAAAGACTAGATACACCAAGTAGACTAACCACATTCGCAAAACAACTCGGGCGGGTTTGTGATGCAAAGACTAAAGGTGCCGATTTGGCTTTCTTGACTCAGCGTACTCGAGGAGGAAGAAGACAAGTGTAGGGCTTGCTGGCTGAAGGCGTGTTGCACGGGATAAGGGTGGCGGTTTCAACACTAATCGAAGAAGATGGACATATTGCCTGGGAAAGCGGGACACAAGCGGATTCAAAGAAACTTGACATTCTTGGGGATGAAAATGCATTTCGACACTAATCCTATGAGATGTATGACTCTTTTAGGGGATTATGTCAATGTAATGATGCATGCTTGCAAGACATATATAAAATGAATGAAATAAGAACTCGGTCGGGATTAGAGCATCGAGGATGCCCAAAAATCTAAAGATCTCTCAAGACAATGAATCTTGCTTGATGAGCTGTTGAGGAAATGATGCCACGGAGACACATCGGTTGGACAGAGTGCACTTAGGAAATAGAATATACGCTCTAGAAAAGATCTTCCACCGTTACCCATCACAACCCTAGTGGGAGACAAAGATATGTCAAGTCTTTGAGATGTCAAGAGATGAGAACCCTCGGAGAGGATCATCACGTGGATAATATCGCGACTCATTGGGGATCAAGCGCCCGATCAACAATCCGGATAACACCTCCATAGGGAATATCGAGGATACAACACACTTGCGACTTTGGAGAACATCCACTAGGGACTTTCAACAGACAAATATTGTCAACCCGCACAGGATTAGTACCATGTTCTACAATAAGGATTTGTCGATAACAACATCTGCTAGGAGATTCACCAAATATGGTATCTTGATGACAAAGCTACATCGATTCTTTCGGAAGTTTCACTCGGGGTTTCGTCCATACTTCTTGAAAGCGAGATCTTGAATTTCATTGGAGGATGGCATGAGGGCACCAAGTGTGAGATACACGATAATGGAAGAAAAATCCATGAGAGGAGCATCGTCGGTCAGAGGCGAACTCGAGAGAAAGGACACCCGTCACGAGGATGAACTTGTAGGAAAAAGAAGAAGAGGACGTCGGACGAAGAGCAACACACGTAGAAAGAACAAGACAAATATGTGAAAGCAGACTAATAAGGAAAGAGAGCGTCGGTGTGAGCGACTCGCAAGGAAAGAACATCTGCGAGAGATGAACTTGCAAAGGAAAAGCGTCTAGTTAAGGCGAACTTGCGGGGAAGGACATCGTGTAAGATGAACTTGCAAGGGAAGAGCGTCTAGTTAAGGCGAACTTGCGGGAAGAACATCGTGTGAAGATGAACTTGCAAAGGGAAGAGAGCGTCTAGTTAAGGCGAACTTGCGGGAAGGACATCGTGAAGATGAACTTGCAAAGGGAAGAAGCGTCTAGTTAAGGCGAACTTGCGGGGAAGGACATACGTGTGAAGATGAACTTGCAAAGGGAAGAGCGTCTAGTTAAGGCGAACTCGACAAAGTTCTTTGAAGGTATGGACACGAAGAAAGTGTCGCAAGAACTATAATATCCCTCGGGCCAAAGGCGGGGTATAATTCTTCAAGAGTATCAAGCATTTGGATTACCACACACGGTGTGGATACCCAAATGTCGGAAAGGTAATGCAAACACGGGTAAGATAACAAGCGGTTTTGCACAAAGCGAAGCGTCGACTCATTGCGAAGAAGACAACAGGTTAAAGCTTGAATCAAGAAGAACAACTCGACGACAAACTTCGAAGATCAAATTTGGAGACCGTTTACGTATGCGGACTCAAGGAGAGGACCCTATATTGAAGTATTCTTCAAGATATAGAATTTCAATCAAATAGTAATCGGACATCGCAATCATCACCCATCGCCACTTTGAACCAGGTGAAACATGAATAGTCAACATGCCCCTGTGTCTCTGAAAGGATTGGCCAACCTTGACAAAGTTGCCCCAGTTTTAATGAGCCCTGAAGGATATAATACCATTTTGAATGCCCCAGATTAAGATGATTCTTTGAAAGGCCGTTCAATAGATTTTCAGACAACCTGCCCCCTGGGACAATCAAGGTATTCATTTGATGCTCATTATGCAAGCTTACTGGATGTTTGAGCACCTGTTCATATGCAAAGAATGTTTTATCCTAAAAATGATAATTCTAATGCAAATCCTATGCTTGTCTTGAAACAAAAAGCTTTTGAAAAGATGTCGAAACATCGCATTTTTGTGCAGAAGATAACAAAAAATGGAATGATACCAACTCAAAGGTATTAGCAAGTCTCCTAGGAGTCAGGATACCGCGTTCTCATCACAGCTTAGCTTTCAAATTAACCCTACTTCAGTTAGGACTTTTAAGGGTTGTAACGTGGCCTGGTTCACGGTTTTTAGAAAGAAAGATTTTTAGGCTCAAAATATTTGGTGCCCACCCCCTTCATGATATTCTCCGAACCTATGTTCAGTTAACTTGATGCGAGCAATCATCTCTCACAAGAGGAAATTGAAAGTTGAGAAACCATTGCAGTTTCTTGATCGTATAACTTTGACTTTGTTAAGGACGAGATTTCTTGGACCCGATAGCCACTCACCCTTTCACTTGGTGTCTGATCAACGACTTTGTTCTTTATTGAGGATGTTCTTGGATTATCCTCGCCTTCTGACTTGCCAATTTGCTTTTAACATTTGCCCTTTTATTTTGCCTAAGCGACTTATTTCCAAGTTCGACTTAGCGGGCTTTTCTTTTTTTTGCTTTTTTTTTTTTTTGAACCAGTCGTTGATCTTCACTTTTTTTTTTGATTTGCTAGAGGTGATTGTGGAGATCTAAGTCCTCTTCAGATAAGGAGTTCCCGTTGGGGTATTGTCCTTCCATGATGCACATTGTTGTCAATTGAAACTTGACTGCTACAGTTTCTCAACCTTTGAAGGATAGCCATTGTTGTATCCTTTGATGTATACTCTCGGTGAGTTTTGAATGCTCAATCTGATTAACTGAACACTACCCTGCCCCGGGTTTAAAATGAGGATTTTCTCTGAACAGAAAAGAAACTCCTACTTCAAGGCTCAAAAGGGGGTTAACGAGGGTCTAACTCCCTTATATCTCCGGTGTTTGGGGATTTGAAACAAGGCACATACATCGTCGGTGAGGGTTTTATTTGAAAGCAATCGTTTGAAATTCTTGGTATATTTTCGTCATCCTCCCTGAGGTTTTGCTTTATTAACAAGAGTTGGATATCAAAAACATTTGAAAACAATTAAAAGTGCATACAAATGGATTAGTTCAAGACAAACATATTCAATGCATTATGATAATCATTGGAAGATGAAAATGTTACGCATACAAGCATGTACTAAACAAACAAGAAAGATTACAAATGAGAATGCAAATGAATCTTGAAATTGCGTTGAGGAGACTTGACTTGTTGCTTTTGATGATGCATTTTGAAGTCTTGACATTTTTGAGCTAGCGGAGGACCGAACATGACCATCGGTGTGAAATGATAGCTTTGCCTCAATCGGATCCATATCTTGAATGCATGGCAATCTTCAATACTATGCCCCAAGGTTCGAATGAAACTCACGACTAGCATTAACATCGTAGTTTACGGGCGTTTATCAAGGAGGAGCAAATGCGAGGCTTGGGAACAACCACTTAAGATCATTCAAGCGGACAAACAAATGCATAGCTCATAGGAATAACATCAAACCACCTAGGGCGCGATCTCTTGTTGTCTTTGATTCGGCGAGGCGCTTGATGAGCGGTGGGTGGGGCGGTCGATTATCCCTCTTGACGCAAACTCTCATTTTGAGGTATAGCGGCAGGCATAACGGTCATATCGGCTGGAGCTAAATTGACTTGTATGCTCGACCACATGGAAGTAAACCGGATAATCCCTTTGTCAAAATCACGAACCTCATTTTCAAGGTCAACAGTCCTACTTATCATGTGAGGTGCCCAGAATGGAAATCACACCTAGCCATCACATCGTACTCGAATAGAATCCCTTCAGGCATGGCAAGAGTTTGGAGTTCAACCAACCGAAACTTGAGCAGCTGAGGAAGCAACTGAGCATATGGCATCGGAATAGGATCAAATTGCTTTTCAGAGTGTGGCGACCATGGTTGAAGAGATCTACCTTCTAGACCTTCTGAACAATAGGAATTGGGCGTGAGCGAGGAGACCTCGGAATGGGGTGATGGAGTAGATGCATGTCCGACTTTAGGGCTCAAGAAAACCACGAGTATAAGGAAATAGCGACTCCACATTCTTTGTAGGAAAACTGGGGTCATCTCCCTTTCTCAACACGGTCCCTAAAATTTCCATCACCAAGCCTAGCTGAGTCTTCAACTGTTGGTTCTCTTCTCTCAAGTCTTGCATGTCCAACATGAGAAATCCCATCATTCTTTCATCTCATCCAGGTTCCCATGATTTGCTTCATCACTTTCGATTTCAAGCGAGATGGCACGGAGGCAAAGTTCCTTCCGAGTAGAAAATACCAAATTTGAGTAAGAGAAATCCCAAGTTCAAATGCTTGTTATGCACAATGTATATATGCATGGTTAATGCATGATGCATGAAATGATCACTTCGGACATTCACGCAATTTGTTATCAAACATCAAATAATAATAGGATAGTGACAACAATAATTATCAAGACCGGACACACAATCAGTTGAGAATCAGCGCTCGAATGCATAGATGAAATAGAGTCATACAAGATTCCACGATCACAGAGTATTAATACAAACACAATAGTGAGCGAACCCCATCCAACAAGCCTGGAGGTGATTCGTCGAATCAAATAACATCAAATAACATTTGCAACTACTTATTTAGGGGCCACTTGCGCCTTGAGCGTATGGATCTCGGCTACTAGCTTAGCCACATGAATGTCTCGACCCCTCAACATGGTGTATGCTGCATATTCTCCATCTTTAGCATATTGCCACTTAGTCTTCAAATCTTCAACCTCTTTAGAAAGGATAGTCATCTGCTCTTGTCGACTTTGGGCTTCAACTTCAAGTTCTTTCCTTCTCTCAAAGGGACTCTTTAGCATTGGATTCTTCCTTGCGGAGTCGCTTCTTTAAAACCGGTTTCTTCACCATGCTTGGCTTTCAATTTCTCATTAGCTATCGCATATTCTTCAACTTTTCTTGTACCTGTCAAACTCTTTGGTCATCGATCAAAGAGAGGAACTACCACCTTTGGCTCTCTTGGTTTCTTCAAGTAAGCCATAAGCCTTCAAAACTTGGTCTTTCTGCTCAATCTCAATAGATAACCTCTTTTTATCTTGAAGAGCAAATGCTAGGTCCATGGCTCGAGCTTGTAATTGTTCCTTCAAAGCTGAATTCTCCGATTGGAGCTGTTTGTAAACCTCAATACATACGAAACACGGAGGAGATTACGGATGAAGAATAAGAAGTAAAATCGGTACGGACTTTCAACCAAGGAACCGAGGAGAATACAAAGGTGCTTCCCTTTTGTATGGAAGCGAATCTTGGAGACCGATCTTTTAACCAATCATGTAAGAATCAAACACATAATTTCCTTTTGGCCAAAGAAAACCGTGCCCTTTTTGAACCGAGCTCCATGCAAAATCTGATTTATAAGCGGGTTCTCATCATTTGCAAAGAAGATAGTTTAGTCAACAAACGACGATTGGTACTTGATCAAAGGATATCCTAGTTGACGGCGTGCCAATATAGGATTATAAGCGATGCAACCTTTAGTTCCCATCAATGGTACATTTGGAAACTCTCACAACTAGTAATGATCTCGAACCGCTCGACATGGTATTCCAAACTATATCATATGAAGTGAGTGCGATGATTCGGCTAGACCACTTCATGGTTTTAGCATAATCAACAAATGCCCCTCTCTTTGGCAAATCGTGTTGAACCAACGATAAAGTAAAGGCATACAACCCATAACACGCCCTTTGACCATGGCGAGTGAATGGCATAATATGTATCGGCCAAGATGGTAGGAACGGATTGTCATTCATGAAAGCAAATCGCGGCAACATCCACCAACTTCTCAAAGAGGAAAAATCACCATACCATAGATCATGGGCTAAGATAGTATTGAAGCTTTTCCAACTACCAACCTTGGTAAATTCATCGACTTTGACTAAAAAGAAACCCAGCGGAAGTCCACAAGTGTGATCTTTGAGACCCAATGCCCACTTCACTAACGCATAAACCAAGGGCTTTAGCAATGGCTTCAAAATCGGGGTACCCATTCTTTTGACAAAAGGCAAGCGCTTGTGATACTAATACCCAAAGGAAAGAGTACTCCTCGAGTGTAGCTGATAATCTTGAAAGGTAAAACACACAGCTCACTATCATAAAGCGGAGTAGAGATTGCATGGCATAGAACTCATAATCCTCCATTAATGTGACAATATGTTCCCATGATCTTTTTGAACTCTTTTCAATCGGATCCTTCACAAGAATACCTCGGCTCTTACTTGAGAGATGTCGAATGCGAAAAGTATGAGGAGTCTTCCTTAGGACCTCGGTGTTGATTTGATTATTGGTATCCATCGATGTTGATAGTAAACCACAAGAAGTCCGAAATGATATGCATGCGGGGTTAGATAAAATAACATGCTTTTTCTGACATTTCTTTTAAAAATAAACATGCTATGATGGAAATACATTATGCATTGATCATGGTTTTACTAATTCCATGAACAGATCAAGCATTGTTTTTACGCTCACGATTGAAGAAAAACCAAAATCAGACGAATGCTGGCTAAAAATGCCACCGAATGATATCATAGTCACCAACGAAAACATCGGATCATCAATAGAAAATACCAAGTCACTGTGAACATAGTCACCAACAGAACATAGTCACCATCTGTACCTGTAATAATATCCCCTTCCCACTCACAGGTGTAATCTAGGCCAGGGTAAGGTCAAGGGGTGACTCAGAGTCGAAAGTCTCCCGCTAAGTAATATCATCGTAACACCTCGTGATGATGATAATATCGTTCGAACCTCGTCGGGCGGAACCACATGAATGTGCTATTTTAGACCTCACGTCACATAGCAATCATCGTCCCTCTAGTCCTATGTGTTCCTATATGTCACTCATAGCACATGTATTGGGCCTTTTACCTCATGGTAACACCACCCATCAAGAGAACAACACATCTGAGCTGACGGTATATGGAAGCGATAAATATGCCACATAGAATGCAATGCAAGCATACAAAGGATGGTGCGATAAAGCGGTAAATAGATAAACAAATAAATAAACACCCAATAGACATGAAAATAAAAGCTAGGATCGACTCTGATCGGACCGGGTCTGCCGATCGATGAAGTCGCCGGTGAAACAACGGTGAACATCATCCGATAATGTATCAATGAAGTCGCCATCGAGCGTTTTTATCTCGCAAAGGAGAAAGGTGAGCATGCGAAAACCTAAAAGGGATAAAACGGTCTTGCGAGAGAGATAGGGTGAGGAATCTATTACGCGAAGGGAAGGTATTAGCACCCTACCGCGTAGTACTCTGGTATCCACTTCTACTTTCATCTAAATGGGTGTGCTTATATCTATTTACTACTTAATTGCTACATCCGTATGCTAAAGAGATGCATGTGAAAGAAAGAAAATAAAAGAAAACACGGAAAAGAAGGAAATATTTACAAAGTTAAATCGGTCGAGCCCGTGACAAGATGCCTCGTATTCCGCGTGCAATGGGAAAGTCGAGGCGCCGTAGTTGGCTCACTTGTTTTGGTGTGTTTTGTGTTTTTATTTGTGAAAATGTTTAAACACAAAAGAAAAGAAGGCGAAAGGCGAAAGAGTTGGTGGTTGGTTATTTTACCTTGAGAAAGGAGTTTAAACCATTATTATGTGTTTTGAGTTTGAAAGGAAAATCAAGTTTTAGTTTTAATCACATGCAACATGCAAAAGAAACTAGCAAAACAAAGGTTAGCCCTATGGTTGAAGATGAGGAATCTACCTATGTTAACATGCAAAGGATGTGAATCCTAAAGTCTAGGCTAGAGAACCAAACCTAACCAAGGAACTGCGAGGAAATAAACAAGCAAATATGCACGGATCACAGTAGAATTGCCTAAGCGGGTCTTTAAATAAACGGAGGGTTCTGAACATGCTCCAACTACGGAAGCCTTCATGCATCTATTCCTACTTCTCATGGCAAAGAAAGCGTAAAGCCCTACTTCTCATGATATCTAGGAAGGCTGAAGAGAATGCGATTGAAGTAAAATAAATACCGACGAATATTAAATCGAAGAGCAACAGCAAGCTATAGAAATACTCCGGAAAACTTCAAGTACTCTGCCAAGCAATAAGAAACCGGTGAGAATAGCTCGAGGCATCAAAGCAAAGAGGATCTGGCGTTTGTGCGCATGTGAAGCAACAACGTCTCGCAAAGGGAGTTAGACCAAAAGCAAACAAAAGGATGTACACGTGGGTGTACAAACACAAAACTACCAAGAAGGAGTTAGACCCAAAAACAAGTATAGAAATGCACACGTGGGTGTACAAATGCACACACACAGAAGGAGTTAGACCCAAAAACAAGTATAGAAGCTCATAATACTTCAAATGGCAGTGAAACATACTTTTAATCATGTTATTAAAATGAATTAAAAAAATTAAAAAATGTCAAAAATGTCAAAATGTTCTAATATCCTAAAATGTCAGAATATATTTTCTATGTATTTTTTACATGTCAAAACAAACGAAATCGGAAGCTAAACTAAGCTATGTGTCAAAATTATGAAGCATGAACAGGGGGGTGCAAAACAGAATTCTAAATGAACTAGAACTAGTTATATATTGCTATGGGCTTTAAACAGGGAGGTGTTTTAGTGTTTTTATTAGGCCCAGTCTAAATTGTTCCTAAGCCCGTTTCTGCTTTTTTTTTGTCTAAGTCCAAATCTCTGTTTTTGTCCAAAAAATAAAATCAGCATTTTTTTACTCAGATTATGTCACGTTTTAATTGTTATTTCATGTAACTATACATCAATTGGTCAAGGAATAACTTAAGTATAATTCAGATTTTTCTTATATTTTGAAATAAATTAAGTGACACGTGGCAATAAGGGATTGGCTCATGAGTAAGAAGGCATGTACCAGTTGGAGAGCGACACGCCGAGGGCTTCATGGACCATCACCGGGACAGTGCTTGCCGGTTGCCTTCTCCGGTTGTCTCAACGGTGGAGACGACGAACTCTGGAATAAAACTTGGCCAGCTTCTTGGTCGATTTCTCACACAGATTGCGAATTTCACCTCCGTTTCCTTCAAAACTCAACCAAACTTCAAGAAATCTTGTCATAAAAGCGTTGAGGCTTGCGTGAGATCTGGAATAGCCATCAGATAATTCTGCAACTTCTTAGATTTTGATATCGGAAATAGACGATTCTAATCTTTGAGAGATGACCTCAGTTTTTGCTCGAAACTTGAACGCAATCGTGAATCTGTATGCTTGTTTCAACTGATAATAGCGTCGATCTGAATTTCTTCTTGCTATGGAAACGAACAGGAATGTATCGAGCACTCATGAAATGGATTCAGATCAAAGAAATTGATCTTGTATCCTTACTGCTCCTTACATTCAACAACCTAACAATGTTAGGATGATTGAATTCTTTGAGACACTGGACCTCTCTGATGATGGAAAATGCCAAAAGAAAATTTCAATTCCTGCCGAGATATCAGAATCTGTTTTAACCGCTTGATGAAGATAACAACGGTGTCGAGCAATATGAGATGAGCTCAAGCTGCTTCTTGCAGAGATGAAAAGGATGAGCTTAAGCGGCTTCTTGAATCGTGCAACAATCGCCGAGATAACTCAAAGAAAGAAGGCGTTTTTGGATCTAAGATGAGAGATTTCTGTTAGAGATGGTGGAATATGTTGGTGATGGGAAGAAGCGGTTCTGGTGCGGTGAAAAAGACAGAGATGAAAGAAGAAGAACGGAGAGTGGTATGGCTGCAGTGGTATTGTGACTGTGTGTTGTTGAATGGAAGAAAGTGGGAGAAAGCGCGGTCGGTGGTCACGCAGGGAGAGAGTTATGGCGTGGTGAAGTATAGATGAGAGAAAGAAAGTGACAATTATGGTGTTTATGGTGATTTTACATTACGATGAAGAATGGTTGTCGCGGTGGTTGTAAGTTTATTCTGTGATTCTGATGGTGAAAGAGAAAAATGAGGTGGTCAATGGCGAGATTGTTAGCGAAGGTGAATGGAGTATTGTGTCTGGTTAGGGGTTGTTAGAGGTGAACAAGAATGGAGGATTGAAGGTTAGAGATGAAGAATGAATGAAGAATGGCGTGAGTTTATTCTTGTCTACATTTCGGTGGAGAAGGAGAAAAGAGAGTTGAGTGCATGTTGTTTTTGGATTGTGAAGATGAATGGAAAAAGCAAAAGATTACATTAGTTTTTTGGTAAAAGAAAGTGGAAAATGGAATGTGGTTAAGAGTGAAGAGAAAAAAAGAAAATGGTGATGATGTTTTATATATTTTTGTTTTAATGGTGAAGGTTATTGTATGAAAAAGAAGATGTTAGAGAATAGTGGTGATGGAAGGAAAAACGGATCCTGTTAGTTACTGTCATGAATATCTCCACTGCTAGCACTTTTCTAAACGAAAAACAAACATACCAGCTGCTTTGGACGCCCCTATCTCGGTGTGTAGTAGCCCGACCGACACAACGAGAGCGTCGAATCGAAGAGCACACTTAATACAACAACATTGATGTTGAACTCCCGATGAAAAAATAATCACACGCTCGCCGTATTTTGCTTCGAAGTCATGCCGACACAAACTGTTTTGAACGTTTTTTGAAAACATTTCTCTAAGTGTCGAAGTCTTAAATTAATCCACTTACACCACTTTGCGGATCTATAACTTTTCCGATACTCGACCAAATGACGTGAATTTGACACCATTGGAAAGTTCACGTGTGATACTACAACTTTATAGTTCAACAAAAATCCGAACGAGGCCTTAATCATCGAGTAAAAAGTGTTTGAAATTTGTCCCGAAAGTGTTTGATGAAATGCTTGGCTGGCTGGGCAAGTCTTGATGCATGTCTTGCGGCAATTTCCAACTTCACGCGTTCACTTACGGCTCGTATCTCCCACTCCGACGTCCGAAGCGAAAATGTTTCGCGGAACTTGTAGAGGACACGGCAAACTTCATCTTCGTGTTCGAAGTTTCTCCGTCTGCGGCGATCGGATCGGCGAAAATCAGCTCGAGCATCGTATACCAAGCTGTTCGATGAAATGCGTCTTGACCATGGCAAAAATTGCATGTCTTGTCTTGCATTTAACAACTTCATCTTTGTCACTACGATTCTGTTTCTTCCAGCTCGGACGTCCGAAGCGAAAAAGTTTCGCGGAACTTGTAGGCGGAATTCTGAACTCAAACTTTCGTGTTGAATTTCTTCGATGCGGCGACGAAACATTGACGAACAACCACGAACATGTGCACAAAAATACTCGAATTTAACAAACATAATGAGTTCTTATTTTCGAGCTTTATAACTTCCGATCCGAGTCGACGAATTCGACTCCTTCAACAAAGTTTTATATCGCCGTGAGATGAACAACTTTTCAGTTGAATATTTTTCGATTCAGACCACGAACTATGACATAATCGACCACAGGCTTGTCGGCAAAAGCATAGAAACAAACACTTCACATTTTTCTAAGTGTTGAATTTTGAGAGATGATAAATCGTAACTTCGAGCTCCGTAATTTTTTATCCGTTTCCCGAATGGATTCAATTCCTTCAGCAAAGTTGTAGATTGCCGTTAAATGAACAACTTTGATGTTGAATTTAATTCGAATCGATGCCTCAAAACACGTGTAAATTGCCTCCGAAGTCGAGCGCTTGAACATGTTAAAAACACTCAAAATTTTACTAAGTGTAAAATTTCAAAAGTTATGAACTTCAAATTTCGGCGCTGTATAACTCGAAATCCGGGCATTTCTGGAGAAATCTTCACAGTGACAAAGTCGAATCTGAAATCGCTCTTTCCAACGACTATCAATTCACAAATTTCTGACCACAGACGGACCAGATACAGGTGCGGCAACATGGCTCCGTGAACACAAAGTGCTTTAAACTTAGAAAAATTTCTAAGTCCAAAATTACTTAAAATGCAAGAAACCTCATTTTTACCCGATTCTTCCGATTTTTCTCAACAAATGATCGCGTTTTCTCAAATGTCGACTTTTGACCACGATTTTGACCCGAAATTCCACTCAGTCAAACTTTGACTTTTGTTGACTTTCTGATACACGCGCTCAAATATCATTTTATCTGTTCGTTCTTGATTTTCTGATAAATCGCGTAGATCGATAAGCCAAATACCAATGCTTCACAACTCACGGAAGGCCATAGAATCAGTTCGGGTTCAAATATCCGACCACACCTGCTGTAGCTTGTAATGACATCCACGATGAGGCGATCAAATCCAAAACCTCAACTCGCGAGATAATACTCAGAAGCCTCTGGACACACATCTTGTATACTGAGAGGATGCTTGAATTAAGAACCTCAAATATTCAACTTTTGAGAAACAAACCTCTTCTTGATTGTACACATTCATACGATTGGAAAATCTCGAACCCATGACCAATGTATGAATGATATGTATCGATGCACCTATTAATTAAGTATTAGCCAATTATTTATATAAAAATGAAGAGGGTAAATTTTGAATACAACAGTTGCCTATTCAATCATCCTCTAGCTTAGGCGAGATTGGCGTGCGCCTTTCGGCGACAAGGTATGGTGATTCAATATCAAAGGACCCAATTTACACTTTGAATCCCAGCTACAACAAGAGATAGGTGTGGACATTCCAAAATTCTAAGGAACCTCCTTTGGAAAAGGAGCATATTGCACGAGCTTAAGCGGGCCTGACCAAAGCCGCGAATAAATCTTTGAACTACTGTGAAGCGGTCACAAGTGCTAACGACCTAAGAAGAATTGGCCTCTGCAATTCAATCCATAATATCGGGAGAGGCGACACGTGGCGGAAGCAAAGACTTGATACTGTGACTAGACTACCACATTCGCCATGGAATAGCAGGACGGGTTAGTGATGCAAAGGCTAGAAAGTCTGAGTAGGCTTCTTGACTCGAGCAGCTACACTCGAGAAGGAAGGGACAAAGTGGGTGTTCCAGAAAGGCAGAATAAATCTTGAACTCTGTGAAGGCGGTACAAGTGCTAACTGGCCTAAGAAGAATTGGCCTCTACCATTCAATCCAAATATCGGGGGAGGCGACACGTGGCGGAAGCAAAGACTTGATACAGACTAGACTACCACATTCGCGAGGAATAAGGACGGGTTAGTGATGCAAAGGCTAGAAAGTGCCGAGGTAGGCTTCTTGATGACAAAAACAAGTATTCTTGTTCTCGAAAGACCACGATGCCGGGGAAGGATGACATGCAAGTGGAAATAAAGACTAGATACACCAAGTAGACTAACCACATTTACGCGACAATTCGGGCGGGTTTGTGATGCAAAGACTAAAAGTGCCGATTAGGCTGCGATGACAAAAACAAGAGTATTCTTGTTCTCGAAAGACCCACGATGCCGGGAAAGGCGACATGCAAGTGGAAATAAAGACTAGATACACAAGTAGACTAACCACATTTCTGGCGGCTTGGGCGGATATGATGCAAAGACTAAAGGTGCCGATTAAACTGCGATGACAAAACAAGAGTATTCTTGTTCTCGAAAGACCCACAATGCCGGGAAGGGCCGACAGCAGTGGAAATAAAGACTAGATACAGTAGACTAACCACATTTACGCCCGACGGCGGATATGTGATGCAAAGACTAAAGGTGCGATTAGGCTGCGATGACAAAACAAGAGTATTCTTGTTCTCGAAGACCCACATGCCGAGGGAAAGATTGACATGCAAGTGGAAATAAAGACTAGATACACCAAGTAGACTAACCACATTTCGCCAGCGGCTTGGGCGGATGTGATGCAAAGACTAAAGGTGCCGATTAGGCTTTGCGATGACAAAACAAGAGTATTCTTGTTCTCGAAAGACCCACAATGCCGGGGAAAGGCGACATGCAAGTGGAAATAAAGACTAGATACACCAAGTAGACTAACCACATTTGGCAAGCGACTTGGGCGGATATGTGATGCAAAGACTAAAGGTGCCGATTAGGCTGCGATGACAAAAACAAGAGTATTCTTGTTCTCGAAAGACCCACAATGCGGGAAGGGTGACATGCAAGTGGAAATAAAGACTAGATACACCAAGTAGACTAACCACATTTACGCGACAACTCGGGCGGGTTTGTGATGCAAAGACTAAAGGTGCCGATTAGGCTTTCGAGGAAGAGGAAACAAGAGTATTCTTGTTCTCAAAGACCACAATGCCGGGAAGGGCCGACATGCAAGTGGAAATAAAGACTAGATACACCACGTAGACTAACCACATTTACGCGACAACTCGGGCGGGTTTGTGATCAAAGACTAAAGGTGCCGATTGGCTTTCTTGACTCGAGCAGCTGTACTACGGGAGGAAAGACAAGTGTAGGACTTCTTTGGCGAAGGCGTGTTGCACGGGATAAGGGCTGGCGGTTTCAACACTAATCGAAGAAGATGGACATATTGCGGGAAAAGCGGGACAGCAGATTCAAAAGAAACTTGACATTGCTGGGGATGAAAATGCATTTCTGACCTGTAATCCTATGAGATGTATGACTCTTTTAGGGGATTATGTCAATGTAATGATGCATGCTTGCAAGACATATATAAAATGAATGAAATAAGAACTCAGTCGGGGATTAGAGCATCGAGGAATGCCCAAAAAATCTAAAGATCTCTCAAGACAACTGAATCTTGCTTGATGAGCCTGTTGAGGAAATGATGCCACGGGAGACACATCGGTTGGACGATGCCTAGGAAATAGAATATCGCTCCTAGAAAAGATCTTCCACCGTTACCCATCACAACCCTAGTGGGAGACAAAGATATGTCAAGCTCTTGGAGATGTCAGAGATGAGACCCTCAGAGGATCATCATGGATAATATCGACTCATTGGGGATCAAGCGCCCGATCAACAATCGGATAACACCTCCATGGGAATATCGGGATACAACACACTTGCGACTTTGGAGAACATCCACTAGGGACTTTCAAGACAAATATTGTCAACCCTTGCAGGGATTAGTACCATGTTCTACAATAAGGATTTGTCGATAACAACATACGCTGGGAGATTCACCAAATATGGTATCTTGATGACAAAAGCTACATCGATTCTTTCGGAAGTTTCACTCGGGGTTTTCTCGTCCATGCTTCTTGAAAGATCTTGAATTTCATTGGAGGATGGCATGAGGGCACCAAGTGTGAGATACGATAATGGAAGAAAAATCCATGAGAGGGAGCATCGTCGGTCAGGGCGAACTCGAGAGAAAGGACACCGTCGAGGATGAACTTGTAGGAAAAGAAGAAGAGGACGTCGGACGAAGCGAACTGCGTGAAAGAACAAGACAAATATGTGAAAGAACTAATAAGGAAAGAAGCGTCGGGTGTAGCAGACTCGCAAGGAAAGAACATCTGCGAGAGAAGATGAACTTGCAAAGGGAAAGAAAGCGTCTAGTTAAGGCAGACTTGCGGGGAGGACATCGTGTAAAGATGAACTTGCAAAGGGAAGAGAGCGTCTAGTTAAGGCAGACTTGCGGGGAAGAACATACGTGTGAAGATGAACTTGCAAAGGGAAGAGCGTCTAGTTAAGGCGAACTTGCGGGAAGGACATACGTGTGAAGATGAACTTGCAAAGGGAAGGAAGCGTCTAGTTAAGGCGAACTTGCGGGAAGGACATACGTGTGAAGATGAACTTGCAAAGGGAAGAAGCGTCTAGTTAAGGCGAACTCCGACAAAGTTCTTGAAGGTATGGACACGAAGAAAGTGTCGCAAGAACTATAATATCCCTCAGGCCAAAGGCGGGGTATAATTCTTCAAGAGTATCAAGCATTTGGATTACCACACACGAGTGTGGATACCCAAATGTCTGGAAAGGTAATGCAAACACGGGTAAGATAGCAAGCGGTTTTGCACAAAAACGAAGAGCGTGCGACTCATTGCGAAGAAAGACAACAGGTTAAAGCTTGAATCAAGAAGAACAACTCGACCTGACAAACTTCTGAAGATCAAATTTGGAGACCGTTTCTGTATAGCAGCGGACTCAGCGGAGGACCCTATATTGAAGAGTATTCTTCAAGATATAGAATTTCAATCAAATGAGTAATCGAGACATACGCAATCATCACCCATCGCCACTTTCGAACCCCGGTGAAACATGAATAGTCAACATGCCCTGTGTCTGAAAGGATTGGCCAACCTTGACAAAGTTGCCCAGTTTTAATGAGCCACTGAAGGATATAATACCATTTTGAATGCCCAGTTAAGATGATTCTTTGAAAGGCCGTTCAATAGATTTTGAACAACACCTTGCCAGGACAATCAAGGTATTCATTTGATGCTCATTATGCAAGCTTCTTGGATGTTTGAGCACCTGTTCATATGCAAAGAATGTTTTATCCTAAAAATGATAATTCTAATGCAAATCCTATGCTTGTCTTGAAACAAAAGCTTTTGAAAAGATGTCGAAACATCGCATTTTGTGCGAAGATAACAAAAATGGAATGATACCAACTCAAAGGTATTAGCAAGTCTCCTAGGAGTCGGGATACAGCGTTCTCATCACGACAGCTTTCAAATTAACCCTACTTGATTAGGACTTTTAAGGGTTGTAGCGTGGCACAGTTCACGGTTTTAGAAAGAAAGATTTTTAGGCTCAAAATATTTGGTGCCCACCCCTTCATGATATTCTCGAACCTATGTTCGATTAACTTGATCGACAATCATCTCTCAAGAGAAATTGAAAGTTGAGAAACCATTGCGGTTTCTTGATCGTATAACTTTGACTTTATTAAGGGCGAGATTTCTTGGACCCGATAGCCACTCACCCTTTCACTTGGTGTCGATCAACGACTTTGTTCTTTATTGAGGATGTTCTTGGATTATCCTCGCCTTTACGGCTTGCCAATTTGCTTTTTAACATTTGCCCTTTTATTTTGCCTAAGCGACTTATTTCCAAGTTCGACTTAGCGGGCTTTTTCTTCTTTTTTTTTTTTGCTTTTCTTTTTTTTTTTTTGAACGTTCGTTGATCTTCACTTTGTTTTTTGATTTGCTAGAGGTGATTGTGGAGATCTAAGTCCTCTTCGGATAAGGAGTTCCCGTTGGGGTATTGTCCTTCCATGATGCACATTGTTGTCAATTGAAACTTGACTGCTACAGTTTCTCAACCTTTGAAGGATAGCCATTGTTGTATCCTTTGATGTATACTCTCGGTGAGTTTTGAATGCTCAATCGATTAGCGAACACTACCACCTTGGGTTTAAAATGAGGATTTTCTCTGAACAGAAAAGAAACTCCTACTTCAAGGCTCAAAAGGGGGTTAACGAGGGTCTAACTCCCTTATATCTCCGGTGTTTGGGGATTTGAAACAAGGCTTGTACATCGTCAGCGGGGTTTTTATTTGAAAGCAATACCGTTTGAAATTCTTGGTATATTTTCGTCATCCTCCCTACAGAGGTTTTGCTTTATTAACAAGAGTTGGATATCAAAAACATTTGAAAACAATTAAAAGTGCATACAAATGGATTAGTTCAAGACAAACATATTCAATGCATTATGATAATCATTCAGAAGATGAAAATGTTCTGCATACAAGCATGTACTAAACAAACAAGAAAGATTACAAATGAGAATGCAAATGAATCTTGAAATTGCCGTTGAGGAGACTTGACTTGTTGCTTTTGATGATGCATTTGAAGTCTTGACATTTCTTGAGCTAGCGGAGGACCGAACATGACCATCGGTGTGAAGCCGATAGCTTTGCCTCAATCGGATCCTGTATCTTGCACTTGAATGCATGGCAATCTTCAATACTATGCCCAGGTTCGAATGAAACTCACATTAGCATTAACATCGTAGTTTACGGCTGTTTATCCAAGGGAGGGAGCAAATGCGAGGCTTGGAACAACCGACAAGATCATTCAAGCGGACAAACAAATGCATAGCTCATAGGAATAACATCAAACCACCTAGGGCCTTGAATCTCTTGTTGTCTTTGATTACTGCGGAGGCGCTTGATGAGCGGTGGGTGGGGCGGTCGATTATCCCTCTTGACGCACAAACTCTGTTTTGAGGTATAGCGGCGCATAACGGTCATATCGGCTGGAGCTAAATTGACTTGTATGCTCAACCACATGGAAGTAACCGGATAATCCCTTTGTCAAGGAAATCCACGACCTCATTTTCAAGGTCACACGATCCTCGTATCATGACGAGGTGCCCAGAATGGAAATCACACCTAGCCATCACATCGTACTCGAATAGAATCCCTTGAGGCATGGCAAGAGTTTGGAGTTCAACCAACGAAACTTGGCGGTGAGGCAGCGAGCATATGGCATGGAATAGGATCAAATTGCTTTTCGAGTGTGGCGACCATGGTTGAAGAGATCTACTCTAGACCTTTCGAACAATAGGAATTGGACGTGAACGAGGAGACCTCGGAATACAGGGTGATGGAGTAGATGCATGTCCAGCTTTAGGGCTCAAAGAAAAACCCTGAGTATAAGGAGGAATAGCGACTCCTGTTCTTTGGAAGCTGGGTCATCTCCCTTCTCAACCGGTCCCTAAAATTTCCATCACCAAGCCTAGCTGAGTCTTCAACTGTTGGTTCTCTTCTCTCAAGTCTTGCATGTCCAACATGAGAAATCCCATCTGTTCTTTCATCTCATCCAGTTCCCCGCGAAGTTGCTTCATCACTCGATTTCAAGCCTTGAGAATGGCACGGAGGCAAAGTTCCTGATTGAGTAGAAAATACCAAATTTGAGTAAGAGAAATCCCAAGTTCAAATGCTTGTTATGCACAATGTATGTATATGCATGGTTAATGCATGATGCATGAAATGATCACTTCGGGACATTCACGCAATTTGTTATCAAACATCAAATAATAATAGGATAGTGACAACATAATTATCAAGACCGGACACACAATCAGTTGAGAATCAAGCGCTCAAATGCATAGATGAAATAGAGTCATACAAGATTCCACGATCACAGTATTAATACAAACACAATAGTGGCGAACCCCATCCGACAAGCCTGGAGGTGATTCGTCGAATCAAATAACATCAAATAACATTTGCAACTACTTATTTAGGGGCCACTTGCGCCTTGAGCGTATGGATCTCGGCTACTAGCTTAGCCACATGAATGTCTCGACCCCTCAACATGGTGTATGCTGCATATTCTCCATCTTTAGCATATTGCCATTAGTCTTCAAATCTCAACCTCTTTAGAAAGGATAGTCATCTGCTCTTGTCGACTTTGGGCTTCAACTTCAAGTTCTTTCCTTCTCTCAAAGGGACTCTTTAGCATTGGATTCTTCCTTGCGGAGTCGCTTCTTTAAAACCCGGATTTCTTCACCATGCTTGGCTTTCAATTTCTCATTAGCTATCTGCATATTCTTCAACTTTTCTTGTACCCTGTCAAACTCTTTGGTCATCGATCAAAGAGAGGAACTACCACCTTTGGCTCTCTTGGTTTCTTCAAGTAAGCCATAAGCCTTCAAAACTTGGTCTTTCTGCTCAATCTCAATAGATAACCTCTTTTTATCTTGAAGAGCAAATGCTAGGTCCATGGCTCGAGCTTGTAATTGTTCCTTCAAAGCTGAATTCTCCGATTGGAGCTGTTTGTAAACCTCAATACGCACGAAACCTGGAGGAGAGATTACGGATGAAGAATAAGTAGCAAAATCGGTGCCGGACTTTCAACCAAGGAACCGGGTTGAGAATACAAAGGTGCTTCCTTTTGTATGGAAGCGAATCTTGGAGACCCGATCTTTTAACCAATCGTGTAAGAATCAAACACATAATTTCCTTTTGGCCAAAGCCGTGCCCTTTTGTGAACAGAGCTCCATGCAGCGAAAATCGGTTTAGCAAAGCGGGTTCTCATCATTTGCAAAGAAGATAGTTTCAGTCAGCCGACGAGCAGTGGGTACTTGGTCAAAGGATATCCTAGTTGACGTGCCAATATAGGATTATAACTGATGCAACCTTTAGTTCCCATCAATGGTACATTTGGAAACTCTCCACAACTAGTAATGATCTCAGAACCGCTCGACATGGTATTCCAAACTATATCATATGAAGTGAGTGCGATGATTCGGCTAGACCACTTCATGGTTTTAGCATAATCAACAAATGCCCCTCTCTTTGGCAAATGCGTGTTGAACCAACGATAAAGTAAAGGCATACAACCCATAACACGCCCCTTTTGACCATGGCGAGAGTGAATGGCATAATATGTATCAGCCAAGATGGTAGGAACGGATTGTCATTCATGAAAGCAATCGCAGCATCCACCAACTTCTCAAAGAGGAAAAATCACCATACCATAGATCATGGCGGCTAAGATAGTATTGAAGCTTTTCCAACTACCAACCTTGGTAAATTCATCGACTTTGACTAAAAAGAAACCCAGCGAGTCCACAAGTGTGATCTTCGGGGCCCAGATGCCTACTTCACTAACGCATAAACCAAGGGCTTTAGCAATGGCTTCAAAATCGAGTACCCATTCTTTTGACAAAAGGCAAGCGCTTGTGATACTAATACCCAAAGGAAAGAGTACTCCTCAAGAGTAGGTGCTAGCGATAATCTTGAAAGGTAAAACACACGAGCTCACTATCATAAAGCTGGAGTAGAGATTGCATGGCATAGAACTCATAATCCTCCATTAATGTGACAATATGTTCCCATGATCTTTTTGAACTCTTTTCAATCGGATCCTTCACAAGAATACCTCGGCTCTTACTTGAGAGATGTCGAATGCACGAAAGAGTATGAGGAGTCTTCCTTAGGGCCTCGGTGTTGATTTGATTATTGGTATCCATCGATGTTGATAGTAAACCACAAAGTCCGAAATGATATGCATGCGGGTTAGATAAAATAACATGCTTTTCGACATTTCTTTTAAAATAAACATGCTATGATGGAAATACATTATGCATTGATCATGGTTTACTAATTCCATGAACAGATCAAGCTATTATTTGTTTACGCTCGATTGAAGAAAAACCAAAAATCGGACGGATGTGACTAAAAAATGCCACCGAATGATATCATAGTCACCAGAGAAAACATCGGATCATCAATAGAAAATACCAAGTCACCAGCAGAACATAGTCACCAGAACATAGTCACCATACATGCAATAATATCCCTCCCCTCCACGGGTGTAATCTAGGCCAGGGTAAGGTCAAGGGGTGACTCAGAGTCGAAAGTCTCCCGCTAAGTAATATCATCGTAACACCTACGTGATGATGATAATATCGCGTTCGAACCTCGTCTGAGCGCGGAACCACATGAATGTGCTATTTTAGACCTCACGTCACATAGCAATCATGCGTCCACTCTAGTCCTATGTGTTCCTATATGTCACTCATAGCACATGTATTGGGCCTTTTACCTCATGGTAACACCCCCAATCAAGAGAACAACTGTCTGACCCCAACGGTATATGGGCGATAAATATGCCACATAGAATGCAATGCAAGCATACAAAGGATGGTGCGATAAAGCAGGTAAATAGATAAACAAATAAATAAACACCCAATAGACATGAAAATAAAAGCTAGGATCGACTCTGATCGGACCACGCAGTGCCGCGATCCCGGTGAAGTCGCCCGTGAAACAACCGGTGAACATCATCCGATAAGCGTATCAATGAAGTCGCCATCGAGCGTTTTTATCTAAAAGGAGAAAGGTGAGCGCATCGCGAAAACCTAAAAGGGATAAAAGCGGTCTTGCGACCGAGAGAGATAGGATAAGGAATCTATTACGAAGGAAGGTATTAGCACCCTACACGCGTAGTACTCTGGTATCCACTTCTACTTGTCTAAATGGGTGTGCTTATATCTATTTACTACTTAATTGCTACATCCATTATGCTAAAAGAATGCATGTGAAAGAAAATAAAAAGAAAACACGGGAAAAGAAGGAAATATTTACAAAGTTAAGCTCGGTCGAGCCCGTGACAAGATACCTCGTATTCCGCGTGCAATGGGAAAGTCGGGCGCCGTAGTTTGGCTCACTTGTTTTGGTGTGTTTGTGTTTTTATTTGTGAAAATGTTTTAAACACAAAAGAAAAGAAAGCGCAAAAGGCGAAAAGAGTTGGTGTTGGTTGGTTATTTTACCTTGAGAAAGGAGTTTAAACCATTATTATGTGTTTTGAGTTTGAAAGGAAAATCAAGTTTTAGTTTTAATCACATGCAACATGCAAAAGAAACTAGCAAAACAAAGGTTAGCCCTATGGTTGAAGATGAGGGAATCTCTACCTATGTTAACATGCAAAGGATGTGAATCCTAAAGTCTAGGCTAGAAGAACCAAACCTAACCAAGGGAACTGCGAAATAAACAAGCAAATATACACAGATCACAAGTAGAATTGCCCTAAGCGGGTCTTTAAATAAACCGGAGGGTTCTGAACATGCTCCAACTACGGAAGCCCCTTCATGCATCTCTATTCCTACTTCTCATGGCAAAAGAAAGCTGTAAAGCCCTACTTCTCATGATATCTAGGAAAGCTGTAAGAGAATGCAGTACATGAAGTAAAATAAATACCCGACGAATATTAAATCCGAAGAGCAACGCAAGCTATAGAAATACTCCGGAAAACTTCAAGTACTACAGCCAAGCAATAAGAGTAAACCGGTGAGAATAGCTCGAGGCATCAAAGCAAAGAGGATGCGCGTTTGTGCGCATGTGAAGCAACAACGTCTGCAAAAAGGGAGTTAGACCCAAAAAGCAAACAAAAGGATGTACACGTGGGTGTACAAACACAAAACTACACAAGAAGGAGTTAGACCCAAAACAAGTATAGAAATGCACCGTGGGTGTACAAATGCAAAACACACGCAAGAAGGAGTTAGACCCAAAAACAAGTATAAAGCGCTCCATAATACTTCAAATGGCATGGTGAAACATACTTTTAATCATGTTATTAAAAATGAATTAAAAAAAAATTAAAAATGTCAAAAATGTCAAAAATGTTCTAATATCCTAAAATGTCAGAATATATTTTCTATGTATTTTTTACATGTCAAAACAAACGAAATCGGAAGCTAAACTAAGCTATGTGTCAAAATTATGAAGCATGAACAGGGGGGTGCAAAACAGAATTCTAAATGAACTAGAACTAGTTATATCGCTGCTATGGGCTTTAAACAGGGAGGTGTTTTAGTGTTTTTATTAGGCCCAGTCTAAATTGTTCCTAAGCCCGTTTCTGCTTTTTTTTTGTCTAAGTCCAAATCTCTGTTTTTGTCCAAAAAATAAAATCAGCATTTTTTTACTCAGATTATGTCACGTTTTAATTGTTATTTCATGTAACTATACATCAATTGGTCAAGGAATAACTTAAGTATAATTCAGATTTTTCTTATATTTTGAAATAAATTAAGTGACACGTGGCAATAAGGGATTGGCTCATGAGTAAGAGGCATGTACCGGTTGGAAGCGACACGCAGGGGCTTCATGGACCATCAAGGACGATGCTTGCGGTTGCCTTCTCCGGTTGTCTCAGCGGTGGAGCGACGAACTACGGAATAAAACTTGGCGACTTCTTGGTCGATTTCTCACTGATTGCAATTTCACCTCCGTTTCCTTCAAAACTCAACCAAACTTCAAGAAATCTTGTCATAAAAGCGTTGAGGCTTGCGTGAGATCTGGAATAGCCATCAGATAATTCTGCAACTTCTTAGATTTTGATATCGAAATAGGCGATTCTAATCTTTGAGAGATGACCTCGGTTTTGCTCGAAACTTGAGCATGATCGTGAATCATGTGCTTGTTTCAGCGATAATAGCGTCGATCTGAATTTCTTCTTGCTATGGAGACGAACAGGAATGTATCGAGCACTCATGAAATGGATTCAGATCAAAGAAATTGATCTTGTATCCTTACCGCTCCTTACATTCAACAACCTAACAATGTTAGGATGATTGAATTCTTTGAGACTTCTTTGGACCTCTCGATGATGGAAAATGCCAAAGAAATTTCAATTCTGCCGAGATATCAGAATCTGTTTTAACCGCTTGATGAAGATAACAACGGTGTCGAGCAATATGAGATGAGCTCAAGGTGCTTCTTGCAGAGATGAAAAGGATGAGCTTAAGCGGCTTCTTGAATCGTGCAACAATCGCCGAGATAACTCAAAGAAAGAAGGCGTTTTGGATCGAGATGAGAGATTTACATTAGAGATGGTGGAATATGTTGGTGATGGGAAGAAGCGGTTACAGTGCGGTGAAAAAGCAGAGATGAAAAAGAAGAAGAGCGGAGAGTGGTATGGGCTGCGATGGTATTGTGCGGTGTGTTGTTGAATGGAAGAAAGTGGGAAAAGCAGCGGTCGGTGGTCACAGGAGAGAGTTATGGCGTGAGTGAAGTATAGATGAGAGAAAAGTGACAATTATGGTGTTTATGGTGATTTTACATTCTGATGAAGAATGGTTGTCGCGGTGGTTGTAAGTTTATTCACAGCCAGTTCGATGGTGAAAGAAAAAGGCGGAGGTGGTCAATGGCGATTGTTAAGCGAAGGTGAATGGAGTATAATATTCGGTTAGGGGTTGTTAGAGGTGAACAAGAATGGAGGATTGAAGGTTAGAGATGAAGAATGAATGAAGAATGGCGTGAGTTTATTCTTGTCTGTTTGGTGGAGAAGGAGAAAAAGAGTTAGTGCATGTTGTTTTTGGATTGTGAAGATGAATGGAAAAAGCAAAAGAAAGTTACATTAGTTTTTTGGTAAAGAAAGTGGAAAATGGAATGTGGTTAAGAGTGAAGAGAGAAAAAAAGAAAATGGTGATGATGTTTTTATATATTTTGTTTTAATGGTGAAGGTTATTGTATGAAAAAAAGAAGATGTTAGAGAATGGTGGTGATGGAAGGAAAAACGGATCCTGTTAGTTACTGTCATGAATATCTCCACTGCTAGCACTTTTCTAAACGAAAAACAAACATACCAGCTGCTTTGGACGCGCCTATCTCGGTGTGTAGTAGCCCGACCGACACAGGCGTCGAATCGAAGAGCACACTTAATACAACAACATTGATGTTGAACTCCCGATGAAAAAATAATCACACGCTCGCCGTATTTTGCTTCGAAGTCATGCCGACACAAACTGTTTTGAACGTTTTTTGAAAACATTTCTCTAAGTGTCGAAGTCTTAAATTAATCCACTTACACCACTTTGCGGATCTATAACTTTTCCTATACTCGACCAAATGACGTGAATTTGACACCATTGGAAAGTTCACGTGTGATACTACAACTTTATAGTTCAACAAAAATCCGAACGAGGCCTTAATCATCGAGTAAAAAGTGTTTGAAATTTGTCCCGAAAGTGTTTGATGAAATGCTTGGCTGGCTGGGCAAGTCTTGATGCATGTCTTGCGGCAATTTCCAACTTCACGCGTTCACTTACGGCGACTCGTATCTCCCAGCTCCGACGTCCGAAACGAAAATGTTTCTAAACGGAACTTGTAGAGGACACGGCAAACTTCATCTTCGTGTTCGAAGTTTCTCCGTGCGGCGATCGGATCGACGAGAAATCAGCTACGAGCATCGTATACTGCTGTTCGATGAAATGCGTCTTGACCATGGCAAAAATTGCATGTCTTTGTCTTGCATTTAACAACTTCATCTTGTCACTTACGGCGTTCTGTTTCTTCCAGCTCGGACGTCCGCGAAAAAGTTTCTAAAGCGGAACTTGTAGGCGGAATTACGAACTCAAACTTTCGTGTTGAATTTCTTCGTGCGGCGACGAAACATTAGAAAACAATACGAACATGTGCACAAAAATACTCGAATTTAACAAACATAATGAGTTCTTATTTTCTGAGCTTTATAACTTCCGATCCGAGTCGAACGAATTCGACTCCTTCAACAAAGTTTTATATCGCCGTGAGATGAACAACTTTTCAGTTGAATATTTTTCGATTCGAACCACGAACTATGACATAATCGACCACAGAGTCGGCAAAAGCATAGAAACAAACACTTCACATTTTTTCTAAGTGTTGAATTTTGAGAGATGATAAATCGTAACTTCCGAGCTCCGTAATTTTTTATCCGTTTCCCGAATGGATTCAATTCCTTCAGCAAAGTTGTAGATTGCCGTTAAATGAACAACTTTGATGTTGAATTTAATTCGAATCGATGCCTCAAAACACGTGTAAATTGCCTCCAGTCGGCGCTTGAACATGTTAAAACACTCAAAATTTTACTAAGTGTAAAATTTCAAAGTTATGAACTTCAAATTTGGTATGTATAACTTCGAAATCGGGCATTTACGGAGAAATCTTCACGGTGACAAAGTCGGTCTGAAATCGCTCTTTCAACGACTATCAATTCACAAATTCGACCCGCAGACGGACCCGGATCTGGTGCGGCAACATGGCTCCGTGAACACAAAGTGCTTTAAACTTAGAAAAATTTCTAAGTCAAAATTACTTAAAATGCAAGAAACCTCATTTTACCGATTCTTCGATTTTTCTCAACAAATGATCGCGTTTTCTCAAATGTCGACTTTTGACCACGATTTTGACCCGAAATTCCACTCAGTCAAACTTTGACTTTTGTTGACTTTCTGATACACGCGCTCAAATATCATTTTATCTGTTCGTTCTTGATTTTCTGATAAATCGCGTAGATCGATAAGCCAAATACCAATGCTTCACAACTCACGGAAGGCCATAGAATCGATTCGGGTTCAAATATCAGGCCCACTGCCTAGCTTGAAATTGTAACATCCACGATGAGCGATCGAAATCAAAACCTCAACTCGCGAGATAATACTCAGAAGCCTCTGGACACACATCTTGTATACTGAGAGGATGCTTGAATTGACAGAACCTCAAATATTCAACTTTTGAGAAACAAACCTCTTCTTCAGAATTGTACACATTCATACGATTGGAAAATCTCGAACCCATGACCAATGTATGAATGATATGTATGCGATGCACCTATTAATTAAGTATTAGCCAATTATTTATATAAAAAATGAAGAGGGTAAATTTTGGGGTACAACAGGCACGGTATCATCAGTTTCAATGGTTTGTTGAGAACTACTTCCTTCCTTAGCCTTCGAAGCAACAGTCTTGATCCTGATGGCTGAAAATCGAAACCATTAAGGTAAATGTTAAAATAAAGAAAGTAAGAAATATTTGGGGATTTCCCAAGCATTACTTTTCTTGCCTGATTAGGTATAATCGACATGGCGAGAAAGGTTATAGCGAAGATGTCACAGGAAATTATGGACCAATGAGCCCGTATCACGATCTCGGATGGCTTTAGTTTCTTTTGAGATTTGTATTTGAACATCTCTTTGCAAGTCAACCACCAAGGGTATGGAAACCAAGCGAGCCGAGTTAAGGTAGGTAATTTGGGAAATTTAGGTGGATGCATTTCAGTGCCAACCTATACCTATCCTCGGTGACAACCACGAAGGAAGTTTGAACTTAGAAACTTTTCTTTAAATTTTTCCTTCAAGGTTTGGACGGCTCGATACGATGGTTTGCAAGCACGTGGGATCATAAGTTGTTTGAAGTAATTACGAAAAGCCTAATCTCTTGGGCATGAGTGAACATACCTTTCTTTGTGTGTACACATGAGCATCAGTTAGTTTCTTTTGAATGGTGAAATGCTCAGACATATAAAATGGTAAATTTAGTCCACCAATCAGAAAACCCTTTTGTAAAATAGGTTGGTTCAAAGGAATTAATTCAAAGCGGCGAAGTCTTGGTATTGTTCTGTTGCAACTTCTCGCCTTGAAGGTTCGACCGAGTGATGGCACTCGGGTTTGGGAAAGGGTTCGAGGATTAGCGACATAAACCAATTATGCGGACACAAAGTTGGGTTGATAGGCAAGCAGGAAGATTTGGTTCTTGGACGGAGTGATTCTTAAGGAGATTAATCTTGGGAGTAAAAGGCTTTCCAAATGTCTTGAATCTCTTTGCGACCTCTGAAAGGGACATGGTGAACCGGGATGGTCCATGAGTCCTCGAAGCAAAGGGTGCCATAGTCTCAAATTTATGTCTCTTGAGAAAAGCATGATGTCTTTGTGAGAAGGACTTTGAAGTCGACTTTATCATCATTTGGAGTAAGTTTTCTCGAGCTTGTACCTAATAATTCGATCCATATCTCGGATCTTGTTCAGCGATGGTGTCGGTGATGGACAATGAGGATTCAAACATGGCATTAAGCCATAATTGGAGTAACGAGAAGGGCCAGCTAGCAAGATCTTTTTTGGGGTGTGGATTTCAAACTCGAAGCGGTGATCTCAAACTTTCGTGAGATCAACAAATGTGATTCACTCAAACATACCCTCCTATTTTCATGTAAGTCTCTAGCTAAAGGGATAAACCTCACGGCTACAGTAGGACCTACTACAAAACACGTATCTTGATAACCCACAGTAAGAAAGGCAATATGTTCCACATCGACCCATTATCTCCTTGATTGTGATAATGACTAATAAACTTAGAGCGGCCATTTGACGCCGAAGTCAATGATACTTGAGTGTTCTTGACATCGAGGAATGTAAGTCTCTCCCTGGTGACAAGCCCGTTGATGGGTGCTATGTCGAAGAATGTGGGTGTTATCATTCCTCCGAGAAGGTGAAAGGTGTTTAAATCTTGTCGATATAAGGATGCAAATAGTAATGGATGGCTATAGGTGAAGCACGGTTTCGATAACTTGATCAAATTATAGATTCTAGCTCCTCCCATTGGTGTGATTTCTTAGCTTCTACCTTCGTAAGCCAGTTCTGGTAAGCTACGTCAGGGGTAGGGCAGGATCGGAATGGTTTAAAGTTGCTTTTAACATAATCCAAGACAAAAGGATCTTTTGGAGGAACGTTTGGGGTTTCTATGGTTTTCGAAGCAGAAGATTCACTCATATTCTCAGTTCCTAACCTAGGGATATCCATTTTATTAAACAAAGGCTTAAAGTTATAACAAACAGGAAAGATTTTTCTGGTATCTTTCAAGATTTCAAAGACTGTGAGAGGGCCCATTAGAGCAAACCTCTTTCCAGCAGCATTAGTTGGAATCAGTACCTGAGAGGCGTATAGTAGTTCCTGTTCCTTGGAGATTGATTGAGGGATAAGTACAGATTGACCTTGATGAGTACCGACCTTGCTCTCCATAATCGTTCCTGCATTCTTACTTTTCTTCTTGGAGATTTTCTTCATTTGGGATGATGTTGTTGTAGACATTGTTGAAGATTGTTGGAAAACTTAGGGTTTTGTCAGCGAGAATAGAAGAAGCAAAAGTTCAGAATGTGGAAAAAAGAACAAAAGACTAAGTTGATTAGTTTTTATAGTGAGGAAGTTGAAATACTTACCAACTAAGGCTAGGATACGTGGGGATCGTGGGTTGGATCTGGAAAGAGGTGGCGTAAAGTTAGCATTGGTAACAAGCGTGATTAATGATAATCATTGTTTTGTAACCGCACCATGCTGTGATGACTGTTTTGAGACGATTCAGAAGTCCAAGAAGCGTCTTGATGGACATGGTGGAAGTCATACACAGTAAGTATCATGATTATTCAAAAGTCACATCAAAATCTTGCAAGTATGTTTAAAATAAGTATTTCTCAGAAGAGATTCGAAATACATATTTTAAAGGGGCATTTTGTTGGCTGAAGATTTTGATATATATGATTCGAAATGGAGTCATTAAGTTCGAAATGGAACAAGATTAGTGTTCGTTGGAATAAAATGAATGTCATAGTTCGGAATGGAAGAAATGGTTCTTCGAATGGACATGTCAAAGTTCGAAGCTTCGAGTGACAGTTGTGGAGATATATTTAAAAGAAGCCTCGAAGCAAGCGCTGACTAGATTGTGTCTGTGAGATGAGTTCGAAGCGAAGAATGTTAAAGCATTTGAAATTCAAACGCGAGCGGGATGATTGGAATTCAAATATATATGCGCTAGAACGATTCGAAGACGCGTGGAAGCTAGAGAAGCATAGTGTCCTGCATGTTCTGAACGTGGCAGAATCTCATAAGTCAGACCGTTATGGTCAAAGTAGTATAAATAGAAGTCTTAATGTTAGGATTTCGTGTGTCATATCTATTGTACAAAATTCAGTAAACATTCAAAATACCACATGGCTAGGGAAACGAATGCTCGAACAATGTACGTATGATAGCACTAAACCTTTATAATTCAGTAAAACTCTTTACCATTTGTAGTTTATCTTTCATCTTCACATCAATGTCTTTTAAATACTTTTACATTCAATGTCATTTAACAATTTCTTGCATTTAAACACTTTTTTTTTCTAAATCGAATCCTTTACGTTTTAAGAAACTCTTTTACATCCATGTCTTTTACATTTCATGCTTTTATATTCATGCTTTTATATTAAAGTCTTTTACATTTGAAGTCATTTACGCGTTTCTGCATTTACACATTTCTTTGCAAATCGAAGTTTTACTCATTCAAGTCAGTTTTGTATTTCTTTACTTGATCATATCATTAAAGTTCTTTAATATTGTAATCGGAATACATTGAACATCTATAAAACACTCTAAATACAAATCTTAACAATGAATATTAGTGTTGCCATTAAATTTATCCAAACGACCAATACCCCATAGGATCAATCTAGTCGATCCTGCAAGTTACCAGAGAGATTGAATAACAGTCATTAAGTTTATTCGATAGTTTGGAGGACTAGCGGTTGTTTTACCAGAAATCACTGTAAGCACTAAGCCAAAGAAAGAACAAGTTGGTGGTAAAGTGTTCGCTTTGTCAGGATCAAAGACTAAGCCAGATGATCGGTTGATTAAAGGTACATGTTTTATTAATGGCATACCTTTGATTACGATTATTGATACTGGAGCGACACATTATTTTATTGCTTTGGATTGTGCTAAAAGATTGAACTTGGATATTTCTAATATGGATGGAGGTATGGTTATTGACACTCCTGCGTCGGGTTTAGTGACTACTTCATTTGTTTGTAGGAATTTTCCTATTGTGATTTTTGGTAGAGGTTTCAGTATAGATTTAGTGTGCCTACCGTTAGAACAACTTGATATCATCCTTGGAATGAACTGGTTGGAATTCAACCAGGTTCATATCAACTGTTTTGAGAAGACAATTATTTTTCCTAAAGAAGCTAGAGTTGAAGATGTGACTATGTTAGTTAAGCAGGTGAATTTAGCCGTTAAGGATGGTGCTATGGTGTTTATGTTGTATTCTTCGACGGAGGTGAAAGGAAAAGCTAAGAGTGATAAACTTCCAGTGGTGAATGAATTTCCCGAAGTGTTTCTGGAAGACGTTAGTGAATTGCCACCTGAGAGGGAAGTGGAATTTACTATAGATTTGATTCTTGGAACTAGTCCGGTGTCGATGGCGCCTTATCGCATGTCGGCATCTGAGTTATCTGAGTTGAAGAAGCAGTTAGAAGAATTGCTTGAGAAGAAGTTTATTCGTCCTAGTGTTTCATCGTGGGGTGCTCCTGTGTTGTTGGTTAAGAAGAAGGAGGGTTCAATGAGACTGTGTGTTGATTACAGGCAGTTGAACAAAGTTACAATCAAGAATCGGTATCCATTGCCAAGGATTGATGATTTGATGGATCAGTTAGTTGGAGCTTGTGTATTCAATAAAATTGATTTGAGATCTGGATATCATTAGATTCGTGTGAAGACGGAAGATATTCAAAGCGCATTTAGAGCGAGTATGGACATTATGGTATTACATTATGCGTTTGGGTTACTAATGCACCTGGTGTTTTCATGGAGTATATGAACTGGATATTTCATCCATATCTTGATAAGTTCGTGGTGGTATTTATTGATGACATTCTGATCTATTCGAAGAATGATGAAGAGCATGCATAACATCTTAGAGTTGTGTTGGAATTGTTGAAAGAGAAGAAGCTTTATGCGAAGTTGTCTTAGTGTGAGTTCTGGTTACGTGAAGTAAGCTTTTTTGGTCATGTGATTTCCAAGAATGGCATTGCTGTTGATCCTACAAAGGTAGTAGCGGTATCTCGATTAGGGCGAGAAGAATGTACGAAATCGTAGTTTTCTTGGTCTTGCAGGTTATTACAGAAAGTTCATTGAGGTATTTTCAAAGTTAGCTTTGCCGTTGACTAAGTTGACCAGAAAGGGTCAGGTGTTTGTTTGGGATTACGAATGTGAGAAAGGATTCCAAGAGTTGAAGAAGTTGACTAGTGCTCGATTACGATTTTGCGAATCAGTAGAATCTTTTGTGGTGTATTGTGATGCGTCCTTGATGGGATTAGGTGGTGTTTTGATGCAAGATAAGCGGGTTGTGGCTTATGCGGCGATTAAAGGTTCATGAAAGAATTATCCGACTCACGATTTAGAGTGGCGGTGGTAGTATTTGTGCGAAACTATGGAGCATTATTTCTATGGTTCTCGATTTGAGGTATTCAACGATCATAAGAGTCGAAATATCTCTTGATCGAGAGCTAAACATGAGACGAGAGAAGATGGTTAGAATTCTTGAAGATTACAATTTTGGTTTGAATTACCATCTTGGTAAGGCAAGCGTGGTTCTGAATGCATTAAGTAGGAAGTCCTTGCATATGTCAATGTTGATGGTTAAGTGAATTGGAATTGGTTGAGTAGTTCGAGACTTGAGTTTGGTATGTGAGACTACTCGATAATGTTAAATTGGGTATATTGAAGCTGACTAGTGGTATTCTTGAGGAAATTGATTGGGCGGAAATATAATGTTAGTTTGGTGGATAAGTTGACATTGATCAACCAAGGTCAAGGAGGTGAATTCGAATTGATGAGAATGGTGTTATGAGATTTGGTGACGGGGTGTGTGCGGATATTGCGAACTTAGGAGGTATTTTGGAAGAAGGACATCGTAGTGGATTGAGTATTCATCCGGTGCTACAAGATGTATCATGACTTGAAAAAGTTATTTTGGTGGCTGGAATGAAAAAGGAAATTGCTGAGTTTGTTTATGCTTGTTTGGTTTGTCAGTAAAAATTGAACATCGAAACCGTCGGGGCCAGTGGAACCGTTGTTTGTCCCAGAGTGGAAATGGGATGGAATTTCTATGGATTTTGTCGGGTTTTAGGGACAATGAAGAATTGATTCTATTTGGGTTATTGTAGATCGTTTGACGAAATCTGCTCACTTTATTCCGATAAGAATGGATTATCCTATGGAGAGGTTGGCAGAATTGTATGTTGAGAAGATTGTAAGTTTGCATGGTATTCCTTCTAGTATTGTGTCAGATAGAGATCCGAGGTTTACGTCTAAGTTTTGGACGGGGCTGCAAGAAGCGTTGGGTACTAAGTTGAGGTTGAGTTCTGCTTATCATCCGCAGACAGATGGCCAGACGGAGAGAACGATTCAGTCGTTAGAGGATTTGTTATGAGCTTGTGTGTTGGAAAAATGTGGAGCTTGGGATAGTTACTTGCCATTGATTGAGTTTACCTACAACAATAGTTTTCATTCGAGTATTGGTATGGCTCCGTTTGAGGCATTGTATGGTAGGAGGTGTCGGACACCATTGTGTTGGTACGAATCTGGAGAAAGTGCTGTGATTGGACCGAAGATTGTCCAACAAACTTCATAAAAGATTAAGATGATTCAGGAGAAGATGAGAGCTTCTCAGAGTCGTCAGAAGAGTTATCATGATAAGAGGAGGAAGGATCTCGAGTTTAGTGAAGGAGATCATGTGTTTATGCCAGTTACTCCGATGACTGGTATTGGTCGAGCCTTGAAGTCAAATAAGTTGACTCCGCGCTTTATTGGTCCGTATCAGATTACCAAGAAGGTTGGAAGAGTTGCTTATTGTCATACCCCAAAATTTTCCCTCCTACTTCTCAAGGCATTTCTCATATCCATACTCAAGGATTTCCCAAGGGTTGACCAGACAAGCCCTCTCCTAAGCAGTCAACCCAAAACTAGGGTTTGGCAATTCTCAAATCAGGATGGACTTCCAACATATCCTGTGGTCATCATGCCTCCTCATGTGCTTCAAAGACTCTCCATGTCAAGTTTCAAGCCTTACAAGTCAAGTTTCCTCAGACAATTGCTCAGATGGTTGAAAATCAGTTGTATTGGACAAAAAGTCAACTGTGGTCAACATACAGTCAAACTTCATCATTTTTGATCAATATCCATATTTTGAAGTGACATTCATCATTTGATCAAGGGTTGATCATGATTCATCAAGAAAACTCAAGATTTGCTCAAAAGTCAAACTTTCCAAACTAGGGTTTTCTAGGGAAAAGTCAACTGAACTTTGACTGAGCATAACTTTCTCATACTTTATCAGAAATTTTTCCACCACCTCTCATTTTGAAGAAAATTCAATTCTCTACAACTTCATGTCTCACAAGCATGGTAAAAAAATGCTTCATTTTGAAGATATGGATCAAAACATTACAGGTCCTTTTCAAAGACAACAAAAAGTCAACTTTTTGTAAAGAAGTTTTATTGAGCATGGAAACTCCAACTGAGATGAAACCAAAGAGGTTGTTTAGAGGACATCTAGAGCTTTCCAAAAGGTCCAAGAACACCCCAAAAATGTTAAAAATTGAGAAATATACACCTTGCTCAAGTTGGGCATTTTTGAAGAGGTGCACAAAGAGAAATACTTGTCAAAATCCAAAATTTTGCAAATGGGCTTAACTTTTCTTGGTTCAAACTTGTTCCTCAGCTAATTTGGAACCTCCAAGCCCAAGGCCACGAATTTCATCTTTATTTTTCTAGTTAATTTGGATTTTAATCATTTAAAAGCCAATTAAATTAAAATAAAAAGGTAGAAAATCAAAATTAAATGCAAATTGGATTTTTCTCTCATTCTTGAGGTCCAAGCAAACCACAAAAGCTGGAAAATTCGAAATTGGCATTGATTGGCGAGAGAATTGATTGAAATTTGATCAAAAAGGAAATATTTGGTTTTATACCAAATCAAATATTTTTTCATTGATTGGCACATTATTTTCTCTTGATTCTTGACCTAAATCCATCCACTATATATACATGAAGCATTCACATGACACAAGGACAAAAAAAATGGCCTCAAGAACCCTAAATTTTTTTCAAAGAAACTTGTGAAAAAAGCAATTTCGATTTCTGTTTTGTAGGCCAATTCAAGGAGTTTTGAGGATTGAATAAGCATCCTCAAGGTCCCAGGAAGCTATTCCAATCATCCCCACGCGTTGAAACACCTAGAATTGGTCCAACCAAGTCATGGTTTGTGCCATCATAACTTGAATTCGAATTCATACGTATACTCATGTTTAATGTGTTTTGATTGCATATTTGTGTTTCTAATGGTGTTTCTAAGCTTTCTGCATTGTTTGATTTAAGTTTCAGTGCAAGAATCACTAGATGCCATGGCTAGGGTTTTCGGCTTCGATTTAGGGCTACTTGAAATACGTAAAATTGGACAAAACCAGGACCACCATCGTGTTTAGAACGATGTTTACAATCGATTCATGTATCCATAACTAATTTATATTGCCTGTATGAGATTTTTGAAAATTGAAGGGGTTGTAGCGTCGAACCAAGACCGACGCTACCTGTTTGAAAATTCAAACGAAGAAGATGAAGATCTTCGCGCGTAATCTGGGTTCCAGGATTCAATTTCGCTCATATTCTTTTTGTTTCATTATTAAAATAGCTAGACACTCCAGCTCAGTTGGCAAGCAGCGCGCGCGTGTGAAGGCATGGTCCTTGGTTCGATCCCTGGCCATGACAATTATTTTTTTAACACTACAAAACTAACTCTTTTCTTATTTCTTTTCTTAATATTTTCCTTTCAATTTAATTTATCTTCCAATATTATTCTCATGCATTTAAAAATCACCAAAAATATTTTCCTTTTGCATTTTAATCAGAAAAATACTTATTTAATTTTTGACATTAAAATTAATATTTTTGCATGCATATTTTAATTAATTTCTAATTAACCATTAAATTGACTTTTAATTATCAAAAACGATCCAGAAAATTCCCAAAAAATTTCTATATCATCTAATCTTCATTACTAACTTAAAATCTTTTTCCTCATTCAAAAATCTTATTTTTACTAACCTTTTTCTCTTAGGTGAACTTCTTATATTTCCGATTATTATGTATCTGCTTACAGGTTGTAATGGTTTGGATTATTTTCTCGCATTCTTTCCAAATATTATGTAACTGCTCATGGGATGTAATAGTTTAATTAGGACTTTTATTTTCCGCACTCCTATTATGTAACTGCCCCAAAGCCATGTAATAGCGTAGGATTTACTTTTCTCACTTTACTTTCCGCAATTTATTTTCCGCACCCTATAAACTGCTAGTAACTAGGCGTGTATGGCAAGATAAAAACAACATAGATCACTTCTAATTCCAAGATAATATATCTGAATTCAACACACTCTTTTCACACATGCACCCCTTAGGGTAATTCTCTCTCGTTGCCTTTCGATTAAATGGTCAAGTCCCTCGAACATAGAGGTATCCTAGCACCGTTGCCTACAAATATATCATCATAGTCCCTTCGAATAAAAGATCATGAGTCCTCCGGTGGCTCACGAAACATGATCTCGTCCCTCGATTGTTGCCTCACAGTGATGATCGTCCCTGAATGTGCTAGGATACTCCTACAAGTTGCCTTCTATGACCATCCGATGTCCCTTGAATGTCCCTTCTACATCAATGAATAGGGTTACCTACCAACTAATGATGCGGATAGCACTATTCTAAAGGAAGCGTAAAATAACATGAAAGCGACCATTACAGGTAGGTAATAAGACTTTTAGTTGCTTGCTCAAACAAAATACTTTTCAAACCACACACTTTTGTCAAAGTTCAAACTCTTTTCAAAAGCGAAACATTTCAGAACACTTTGTATACATTCCTACATGAATCATTACAAAGTCAAAGCGAAATACCTTTTTCAAAACATTTTGTCAAACACCGAGAAAGCACTTTGAAAATGAGCTAGAAGCAACTAAGAGCCCGTAGATAACTACGGAGATGAAAGGGGGTGCTAATACCTTCCCTTTTCATAACCTTCTCTTACTCGAGAATCTAACGAAGGTCTTTTCTGTTCTTTTCACCTTCCCTTAATTGGATAAAAGAAAAGTCGGTGGAGACTCTTGCTATCCAACATTTTTGCGATCAAAAGAAAACAAATTCTCAAAGTCGAGTTCACCGTATTACAGGCTGGCGACTCTGCGAGAGACACCTAAAGAGATACCTTAGGGATTTTTAGATCATTTTCTTGCTTTCTATTTGACTTGTATGCTTTTTTTTAAGGGTTGCTTAGGTATTATACTTGTGGGGATCTACACGGATCCAGTTTCCTTGATGAAGTAGCAATAGATCGTCGTGACCGTTAGGCGTATGCGAAAGGTCAACATGATGGCTACGTTAGTGTGACACTTTGGATGTCCTGATACTCTTCATTTCCAAGTTGAGGATAGTATTTGGCTTCTGCGTGTCATCGACCTTAACTCGACTTTAGAACCTTAATTGACCCATCTTGGCCATTAGAAGGTAGTGAGATGGCCGACTTTAGTCTTGAGACTAAGGTTGGTGATACTCGATGCTACGGCTCATTAAGATCGGACTTTTGGGATATTTTGGTCGACCACTTGGTAGTCGTATTGAAATAAGCGCCTCGAGAAGATCAATGATATGAAGATTTCTAGAACCAGTTTACTATTATGGGACGGGATGAACCAATTCAAACTTAGTAGGGTAAACACCTATAGCTCATACAAGCCTTAAACCTAGGGCTATTGTGTGAATTTTTGTGCTTGCTAAACATGACATCATGACATCATCGCATTGCATATCATTTCTAACTATTTCAAGGACCTACGGATTTATCTTTGCTCTGTTTTGTAGGGATTATGGCTTCCAGAAAGACTATCCAAATCAACTTTATGGGCATACCTTCTCAACTCAAAAAGAATTGGTTTGAAATTCCCGATCATACTCGAGTTCATCAAAAGACATGGTTATCTACTTGACTTGGTTATCTCGGTTTGAAGAAGATATGATGCCGCGTCTTATTCCGGTTCTTGATCGAAACATCATTGCTTTACATTCCCAGATTATCAATTGGTACCTATCTTGGAAGAGTTCTCTAAGCTATTTGGGGTACCTATTCTTGATCAAATTCCATTCACCGGTTTAGAAAAGGTTCCTAGGTACGAAGACATTGCATCAGCATTACATCTAAAGCGCTTTCGGACATTGAAGCCAATTGGGACAAAAGCGGAGTTAAGGGTTTACTTGCAAATTCCTGATAAAAGCAGAAATTCCTCAAAGCTATGAGGTTTTCAAGCATTTGAAGACATGTTAGCTTTTGCTAATCTATGGTTTGGTTCTATTTCCTAACTCGGATCAGTTCATTGACGTGAACACCATCAAGATATTCCTCACTCGCAATCCTGTGCCTACCTTACTTGGAGACATTCGAGATTCTCTCCACACTCGTACCATAAAAAGACAAGGAAATCTCATGTGTTGTATAGTTACTCTCGGTGGTTTATTTGCACCTTCCAGTATTGAAGAACGAGCAAAGGTAGAAGTGGTCTCAAAGACTAATATCACTCTCTCATTCAAATATTATTTGTCTTTTCTCTCAAAAGGACTTCACATTCATTGAGCGTTGGAGAATTCCTAATGTACCACTTGGTATAAGGGAGGTATCACTTACAACCCTTCTCTAGCTCTACGTCGGTTTGGTTATGCTCGAGAGATGGCCCTCATGATATGCTTCTCAAGATATTGTGCACAACCACAATCGAATTCCGTGGGTTTATTTACATTGGGGCATGGTAAAGGCCGATACCAAGACTTTGGGGCACCAAAACTCCATTCCTTGGGAACCTTACCAAATGTGTGCGACTCGGGCTCAAACCTCATGATGCCATCTGTTCTTTGTGGGCGGCGTACCTATCTGTTCTCCATCTGGCATGCCCTCATCTTGAAGACTTGAAGAGTCCTGGATTCAACTAAAGAAGAAAGGATACATTCGAAGCTCAATGTGCTGAGGAAGAAAGGTACTAGAGTTGACCAAGCTACTTCATGAGGGGCGAAACATCAACGCCTACTTCAGCCAAGAGGCGCGAATGGGACTTAGAGCTTTAGGATTTTTGTTCCTTTATTTTTGAACTATCTTTTGTACTTAAAAAGAAAAAGAATAAAAACTAATAAAAGTTTGTTCATGCTTGTTTAACAAATTTAAATTCTAAGGTCCTTGAAAACATGCATTTCATTATATAAACATCGCATATCATAGCATAACATTGCATACAATTACACATTGAAGATCGATTTTCTCATTTCTCGCTATTTATTTAGCGAAATGGCTCTTGAACAGAATATCAAAGATCTTCGGGCTCGTGAATGCTCGGTTCGGAAATGTTCACCACTTGGTCAAGAAGAAGATAAAACTCATCAACAAAGAAGAAGGTCATTGGTGTTCTCACATGAGCATGGGCGTCACAAGGTGGTCCTAGAGGTGGTGTGGGATAGAGCTCTCGAGATAGGAGTATCAAGCGAGGGAAGTGTCAAGGGCAGCAGAAGACCAGTGAGCTGAGAGAAGAATAAGACTATGAGAATGATCGGTACTCATTGAGGATGACAAGTACAAGCAACATGAAGACCGTACGAATCTTGTGGAAAATCAAGATGTCGGGGCTGAATTTTGATGATGGAGTCTTGTTCTGGTGGTGATTCCTCCACAAGTTCAAGGTTCCTACTTTTGCCAAGTATGATGGCATTTCTTGTCAGCGCATTTGAAGTTTATATTTGAAGATCAACCCCGCTGATGGCCAGAAAGTTGTGGATTCATTATTCAAGAGAGTTTGGCGGGAACTCAATTGGAGTGGTACTATCGATAGAGAGTGACCACATCCGTAATTGGAGTGACTTAGCGGATGCTTTCTAAGCGGTATGAGTACAATGTGAATTGGCACCCACTCATGCAACTACAAAGCATGTCTATGGGTCGCGATGATTCAAAAGTATGCTCGAAATGGAGAGATCTAGCGAGTTCAACCACCCTTGTCAATAGGGTTGGTTGATATGTTTATGGGAACACTAACAAACCCATTCTTCAATCATCGATTGGAAACTCTTGACCCAGTTCAAGGCGTCTTGTGAGAAGAGCATTATGACGGTATCAAGGCGGAAAGATTCATGTGAGTCATCATCAAATCTTTGTGAAGATCTTTTGGTGGTAAGAAAAAGCCAACGTATGGTCCGGAGAAAAGCCTGCCAAGACCGACCGTGATCAACAGAGGCGGTTGTGATCTCGATCCTACATCGGCCAACCTCGGTGAGACAATGAGAAATGTGAGGCCAGCAAGAGGCAGTTCTAAGATCAACATGCCATTGTCGCAAACCTTGCAACACATGTTGAAAGCGAGCTAATTACCGAGAGATCCTCCTCAAAACATCAACACTTCCTCTAGGGATACAATCCTAATGCTAAGTGCTTACCACTCCAACGATCAGGGACACAATCACGATGATTGTTGGGCGAAAACAAGATTCAAGACATGATTGAAGCGAGATTGAGTTTGATCCTCCTGCTGAGACCCAGAATGTGATCAAGCACCTATGCTAACCACGGAAAAAGTTCCAATGCTATGTGAGAACTCTTATGTTTTAACATAGATGACATGACCATTCCTCGATGGTATTAAGAAGAATTCTGCAAGCGGTCAATCGGGATGCCCATAGAATTGTCGTTGGTGCCCATCTGCTGACGGTTGTGTAGTTGAGAAGATGTATTGAGTGCATGATGGATAATCCCAGATACTATTTGAAGCCATCACCATGGAGAATCGTGTGAAGACATGTCTAGAATCACGAGATTGAAGATGTGGTGACTGTGCAGTTTGGGATACCTTAGGGCAACCAAGTGGGAAGTTTTACATGGTGAAGTATCTGTTCCCAAAAGCTACAAGAATTCTAATTGAAGATGTTAAGAAGCGACAGAATGGGAGATGATTTCCCGAGGAGACTATGCTAATGTTAACACAATAAGGATTTCCTCTGTTGATCCTATGCCTAGGTGGCTTTCTCATCTTATACTTCTCACAGACCGTTCCATATTCCTCGACAAAGCTATCCCTGGAACTATGGAGTTGAGGTTTATTATCATAGCGTCAGCGAGACCCTCGACCATTGAGGATCTTACAGTTGAAGCTACCATTCACGACATTGACAACATAACCCGGATCAAGCAAGGTGACGGAACCGGGAGAGTGTTTTGTCGAGATCTCTCAAAAGACATTGTGACTCACGCTCGCATTCTGCTATTCAACGAGTTCCAAGCTAGAGGGAAAGAACGGTGATTTCATCTTGCTCATGAAGTACCAAAGGAGTTGTTGAAGAGACCTCCAAGCAAGAAATAGAAATTCAAGATCATCAAGAAGAGTGACTACAATGTGGAGACAATTGGGACGGAACTCAATCCGAGATATCCATGCTTGCTTTCTCTTTGCTCACGAGGCTCATGCTAAAGCCTTGGTGAAGTTTACGAAGAATGCTCACGTGCACAGACACTACTCTTTGATCAATTTGAAGTTTGTATTAGCACACGGCGCCAACAACGGCCTAGGCTTCTCGGATCGTCGATTTGACTCTAGGAAGGAAACACAACAAAGCCTTGCACATCTGCAGCGAATGCAAGGGCATTACATTGTCTCATGTTTGGTAGATCACAGTTCTTCTACGAATATCCTACAAAGAGTGCTTTTGACCGACTTGATGTTGATTGGTTTTAAGCCCAATGACATATCTGAGAGCTTTTGATGGTTCTAAGAGAATAGTACTTGGAAGCTCATTACTCGCCCGGTTAAAGTCGGTTCCCGGACTTTCGACTCGCTTTTCTTGTCATGGACATCCGTCCAACCTCTGCTTACTGGGCGCCCTTGGATACATGGGGCACGTTACCTCACCTTGCATCGTGTGAAGTACCCAAAGAAGGGGAAGGTTGTTACGGTGATGTGGTGAAGAGAATACATGGTCATACTGCGATCCATTCGATATCTCGAGATAAGGTGAATTCTTTGAGACTCCATGTCAAGCTTCGAAATGCAGTTCCAAGAGTCATGCATGTTGACTCTCCTGTCACTCCTAAAGTTACACAAGTGCCGCCCAAAATGGCCTCGCTGAAAGATGCTCAAGTTACAGTTGAAGAATGAGGTAGTACTATTTGGGGTTAGCTCCCCGATCTTCCTTTCAAATCTGACAAGACTGGTTTAGGCTTCACCATCAAAAGTCGGAGAAGATGATCTCGCGAGAGCGTCTGGCCATTCCTTTCCATGGGTCGAATAGAGTTCATGCTATAGAAGGCAAGCGACGACTTGACATCGACCTGATGGATCTTCCCAACTCGAACGGACTCAATAATTGGAAGACTGAAGGCGTCCTACCAATCTCCTTTAGGCGAGGTAATTGCTTTTGTTTTACGTGTTTGCTTTTCATTTTTATGATTTGAACAATAAACTCTAAAGCCTAGTGCCTTGCAGGGCATCATGGCTTGTTGTGAGGGATTATTATTTGTCATTTTCATATTTTCATTCAATAAAATTGTTGGAATTTTGCATTTAAATGTTGTTTTCTTTCTTTTACTTTATCACCTTCAAAAGCTGTAATGTTCTTACACACATACGTGATACAACAGTTCCTCAGAATCTCGTTGATAACAACTATGCTATTGCTAAATATGACTTGATAATCCGATCTACCAAGCCGAAGGCGAGGTGAGGAAGATTGTGAAGTGCAGGAGAACTTGTCGGTTATTACAAGAAGGCGAGTTATACAACCACACAAAGAGTCAGAGTTGAGGTTGAATTTGGGTACTAACGAAGAAAAGAGATCAAGATAGAGGCAGGTCTTGAGAGCGTGTCAAAGAGAGATTGGTTCGGATGCTACGAGACTATCAAGGTTTTTTCTTGGTCATCTGAAGACATTCCGGTCTAGACATTGACATTGTGGTACACGT
>CM038795.1:242539791-242615652 GCA_021764765.1 Vicia sativa
GTTGACTCACACTACCTTGTTGATTTCAAGATGATCCGATAAAATACATATTTGAGAAACCAGCTCTCTCGGAAGAATAGCAAGATATGCAAATGATCTTGACGAATATGACATCGATGCACTTCTCGAAGCGATCAAAGGAAGTGTAGTAGCAGATCATTTGGCTCCATCAAGCCATAGATGACTATCTCAATCTATCTTGATTAATTCCAGATGAAGAATGTTTACTAGTCAGATTCGCGAACCGAGGCCCAGACAAGGACACTGAAAAGGATCCCGATGGACCATGGTCTTTGATGGAGCCTCAACGCACTTAGCAATGGCATTGGCGCCATTATCACATCCCTACGAGGCGGACACACGCCTTTCACCGCCGAGATTGTGTTTCGATTACCAACATGGCGAATATAGGCGTGCATCGCTGGGTATCAAAACTGCTATTGACTTGAATCAAGTTCTTTGCAAGTGTAGGGAGACTCAACTTTAGTGATCCGTCAGATTAAGGCGGTGGGATCTGAAGCATCCGAGATCTCGTTACATATCGAGGCATGTTACGAGTTTGATCCCTACTTGAAGAAATTACTTTTGATCACATTCCACGAGAAGAGAATCGGTTGGAAGGCATTGGCAACCATGTCTTCTATGTTCAGGTCGGATGGGACAGGGCTCCCGGATCATCATTGAGAAGTTCGGCGAACCACTTATTGTTATGAGCTTGGCGGAAGAGAAACCTTGGTATTATGACGTGAAGAAGTATCTTGAGACTCGAGATATCCCGAGAGGCATCATCAATGATAAAGTTCATGAGAAGATTTGCATCAAATTTTTCCTCGTGACGGCATCTTATACAAGCGCAACCACGATGCAGTGCTTACTCCGATGTGTGACGAGAAAACAATCACGTATCATGGAAGAGTTACATGAGCGCATTTGGTACCTCCGATGGACACACATAGCTAAAAGATTTTGAGAACAGTTACTATTGGTCCACCATGGAAGCGATTGTCACCGTATGCCGATCTTGTCACAAGTGCGGTTATGCGATAAAGTACGCGTACCTCAGTACCTCACGAATGTTTTAACTTCTCCTTAGCCTTTTGCAATGTGGGGCATTGACATGATTGGAGAAATCAAGCCACACTTCCAATGGACATCGTTTCATCCTTGGCAATTGATTACTTTACCAAGTGGGTAGAAGACCTTGTTCGCATACATTTACCAAGAATGTGGTGGCTCGATTCATCAAAGCACAATCTTATCTGTCGATATGGCACTCCAGAAAAGTTATCACAGATATGGCTCTAACCTCAACAACAAAATGATCACCGAACTCTGCACGCAGTTCAAGATCAAGCATCACAACCTTCTCATATCGGCCTAAGATGAATGGCCTTGATGGAAGCCGCCAACAAAAACATTAAGAAGATTATACTGAGAAGATAAAGTGACTTACAAAGATTGGCATGAGATGTTACCATTTGCTCTTCATGGTTATCGTGACTACGGCACGAACATCCACGAGGCAACCCTTCTCTCTCGTATACGGTATGGAAGCCGTCTTACCCCGAGGTTCGATACCCTCAACCGAGTCCTCCGAGGCAAAGTTAGGCGAAGACGATTGGGTGTTCGCCTTGACCAATCAACTTGATTGATGAGAACGACTCGCGTCCATCCGCCATGGACAGATTTATCGAAACGAATGATCGAGCATTTAACAGAAGGTCAAGCACCGAGTCTACCAAGTTGGTGACCTAGTAGTCAAGCGCATCATTCTTCCACAAGGTGATCGAGGCAAATGGACTCCCACCCACGAGGACCGTTTGTAGTCAAAGACAGATTTTTTCGGCGGGCTATGATACTTAGCACCATGGATGGTGAAGACTTCCCACACGCGTAACGAGACATAGTCAAAAATACTACGCATAAAGAGACCGCTAGGTCGATTGGCCTAGGCAAAAATAAGGGCATCCCGCGAACCAAAGGTTCGGGCAAAATAAAGGATATATACAAAACATGTACACTTGCAAGTCGAAAACCTGAAAAGGCGGCTTGGGCAGGGTATCCCTGATGAAAACCGAAAGAAGCGGTCTAGGCAAAAGTTAGGATTTCAAGCGTACGACTATGTCTCTTCCGATCACCCTTCCGGACTACTATCAACATTCAAGATTCAAATGGCGAAGATCAATTCACTCACTTTTCTTGTGACAAGGAGATGAGATAGTTGAAATATATGAGTACTAGCATAGTTGAACTTAACGAGATTGTTTCCGCATAGCTTTTTGTTCTGGCTTCTTGGCCATACGCCACATTTCAAATAAATGCAAGTTCTTCTCTTTACAATTTTCATTTGTTGTCGTTTGCATTAAGTCCAACGTTTGCTTTGAATGATTATATGCACTTGACAATAAGTCTAATCATCGCAAACATATGAAAAGTGAACATACAAAAGTACTTACTGAGGCTCGAGGAATGGGATGATGACAAAAGTCACCAACACAACTTCCCAGCAGAGCAAAGGGAATCCACTGACGGCAATTCCACTGACCAGGAATGTTACATCGATCTTCAAGCAGAAAACACCTCATCTCGGTCAGGTATTTATTCCCAAAGGGACCTCAGTCCTTCCTCTCTTCCCAGCATGATCGAGACTCGAGACTTGGTCAGATAGTGCATGGACTATCCTCATCCCCGGCCAAAAAGATCACAACGGGTTCCGACTCTTCCTTGGCCTCCTGGCGCTATCAATTGCTCTCCAGCAGATCTACACTAATCCCGATGGGCGCTTCCTAAATCTCCTCAGCGGTCTCGTCAAGGTCCCCAACAAATCGCCTCCCGGACTCTCTCTCAACGGGGTCTATGAGATCTCCAACAAGGTTCTCGATATCTACCTTCCTCAACAATAGCTAGGCCCAAGACTTGGTCGAGATAGTGCATCGGAGGAATCCAGGATATCTTTCTTCTCTTTCAAGCGGGTTCTCACTACCCAATCTGCCGAAGGCAGATCCTCAGCGGAACATCCACATCTTCTTCAAGATGGATATGTTTTGAAATACCGACATCTATCATTCATACATTTCATAGAGTCATAATTCATGCATATGTCATTCATATACACTTGTCATGCATATTCTGCATAAAACTAACCAATATTCTATCAAAGTTCCTCTTGTTTTTCAAAGCAGTATGATCGCCGCGCCAAGCAGTCGAGATTAAGCCCGAATCGACGGAAAACTTCTCGAAAGATACATGTTGTCCTCCGGCGATGGTCCGGGATTAACCACGACAATGGGAAACTATCCGAACCGCCCTGGTTATCCTCCGATAACGGTGATGGATCAACACCCGATGCACAACGAAGCTATCCACATTTTTCCAACTACTATCTCCCCGAGTAATCGTACGAAGATTATTCGATCGCTCTATTATCAACAGCAACTATAAGTTACAGCGTGCGACTCGGTTGCTGGATGGCATCTTAAGCCCATCTCCGACTACTTGTCAAAATTTCTTCACTTCGAGGTCTGCATATATGGTTTAAAATCAATACAACCAATAACTTCATTCAAAATGAACCGAAGCCTAACATACGACTCCCTGGGATGGCATCTTAAGCCATCTCTCTCCTTTCCAGAGCGGCTCCAGGAGCCCTGGCGTGCGGCTCGTTCCAGCAATCCTCCTGATATCAATTCCTAACGTCTGACTCGTTCCCGGCTTCTCTAAGGGCATCAGTAAGCCCATTCCCATCATGACCAACCGCGGTGCAAATTTTGGTGTACTCGGTGTTCAATCATCTTCCACCTCGGTCACGAAAGACAAGCGTGTCAATCTAACCCTCCAGTACAAGAAGATTGAACAGGGGCATTTGTCATACCCCAAAATTTGCCCTCCATCTATAGAAGATTTCATACATCCCTAAAGGATTCCTCAAGAGTTGATCGGACAAACTCTCTCCTAGTGTCAACCCAAATTAGGGTTTGGTATCTCTCAAGTCAAGATGGATTTCCAACATCTCAATGGTCTTCATGCCTCCTTATGCTTCAAAGATTCTCCATGTCAAGTTTCAAGCTTCACGGATCAAGTTTCCTCGAACAATTGCTCGGATGGTTGAAAATCGGTTGTATTGGACAAAAGTCAACGTGGTCAACATACAGTCAAACTTCATAATTTTGGTCAACATCCTCATTTTGAAGTTACATTCATCATTTGATCAAGGGTTGATCATGATTCATCAAGAAAACTCAAGATTTGCTCAAAAGTCAAACTTTCTAAATTAGGGTTTCTAGGTGAAAAGTCAACCGAACTTTGACTGATCATAACTTCTTATACTTTCTCAAAATTTCCACCACCTCTTGTTTTTGGAAATTCAATTCTCTACAACTTCATGTCTCACAAGAATGTCAAAAATGCTTCATTTGAGAGGTATGGCTCAAAACATTACTGAGTCATTTTCAAAGTCAACAAAAGTCAACTTTTGTTTTGAAGATATATTGAGCATGGAAACTCCAATTGAGATGAGACCAAAAGGTTGGTTAGAGGACTCTTAGAGCTTTCCAAAAGTCCAAGAACACTCAAAATGTGGAAAATTGAGCAAGATACACTATTCACAAGTTGGGCAATTTTGAAGGAATGCACAAAGAGATACTTCTAAAATCAAATTTTTGCAAATGGGCTTGCTTTTCTTCATCCAAACTTATTCCTCATACAATTAGGAATATCCAAGCCCAATGCCATGAATTTTGATTTATTTTTTCTATTTAATTTGAATTTATTCATTTAAATACAAATTAAATTTTAAAATAAATTATAAAATCAAAATTAATTGCAAAGATTGATTTTATTCCTTCCTTGGACTCAAGTAACTTACAAATGCCGCAATTTTGATTGATCAATATGGCAAGATTGGATTGAAATTAATCAAATTTTGAAAATTTGATTTTATACAAAAATCAAATTTGATTTTCATTGAATGGTGATTGATTCTTGCCATAATGATCCCAAATCCATCCACTATTATACGATGCATACCACATGAAGGGGCGAAAAAATTGCCTTGAGAACCCATAAAATCACCCAAACTCTTGCAAATTTTTCAAGAATTCTTGAAAATCAATTTTTTAGTTTCGACCTTTCATTCTCTTCGACCATCGAAGCGTTCAAGGGGTAGTGGTAAGAATACATCATTGTTATGGATCAAAGCAAGCTAGATCAAGACCATATACATGCATACATAATCGATTTTTTCTTGAATTACAATGTTTTATTACGACTGTTTAATTGATTAACGTTTAATGTGTTCATGAGATGCTAAGGGATGGATGGAAATCATTCACGAGTTTGAATATCGGAATCGTAGTTAGCCATTATTAGGGTTAAAAACACGAAGCTTGAACCGGCTTTATGCGAGGCCGATTGATCAGCGATGCCTCCATTGAATTGAAGAAGTCGAATTAGGTAGACGAGGACCTTTCTTTTGCTTTTAAATTTCGTGTTGCGGGTTTGATGTTGGTCCTCATAGGAAGGCAATAAGACTGGGGCTCCAGCGTCGTTGACCGTGGACTCGTTGGGAGGCATCGTGTGGCGATTTCGTGGCTTCGATTCATTCCTTCCATTCCGGTGGGGCCCGCGTAATGTGTTTGATTTCAAATACTCATGACACGCGTGAACACTTTATTCAATTAAATTCGGTTTCAAAACACCAAATGCATGATGGTGTAGTGGTTAAAGCTGACGCAAGGAAGATGCTATCGAGGTCACGTTCAATCTGCGGGACGGTTTTGTTTCTCTTTACAAACTTCACTTTTTCTATTTTTCATATTTTCTATATTATTAATATTTTGCATTTATTTTAGTTAATTTCCAATTTTTTTATGCATTAAAACTCATCAAAAATAATTTTTCTTTTGCATTTGTTTTCATAAAATCTTTATTTAATTTAATAAATTAAAAACATATTTTGCATGCATATTTATTTTATTTGTAATTTTGCATTTAAATCATTGTAAATTCATTTTAAATTATTAAATTGCATCCAAAAATCCCAAAAATTTATTTTAGCATTTTATTATTTCCACATGTCATATTTTTTCAATTTAGGATTTGCATTTTTCTAACATTTTCTCTTATCTCGATTTCATCATATTTTCAGATTTCTGATTCGTTTTCACGAGTTTCTTCCATTCGGACGTTTCTTTACTATTTTCATTTTATTTTCCAATAATGTAGCCTTATGGATGTAATAGTTTAATTAGGTCTTTATTTTCCGCATTTTAAATTATGTATCTCGCAAAGCCTTAATAAGCGTAAGTTACCTTTCATCTTTACTTTCCAATTTACTTTCCGCACCTATCAATTGCTAGTAACTAGGCGTGTATGGCAAGATAATAATGAACATAGCCCACTAATTTTCAAGATAACATATTCGAAATCAACACACTTTTTCACACATACTTTAGGGTAATTCTCTCGTTGCCTTACAATTCAAATGGTCATGTCCCTCGAGCATTAGGTATTCTAGCACCGTTGCCTTCAAACAAATCATCATAGTCCCTTTGATACAAAGATCATAAGACCCACGATGTCGCCTCCGAATACATGATCTTGACCTCGATTGTCGCCTCTGAAAATGATGATAGTCCTTGAATGTGCTAGGATACTTCCCAAGTTGCCTTGATGACCATCAATGTCCTTCGATGTCCGCTTACACATCCAGCGATGGAGCTACCTACTAACTAATGGTAAGGCTAAGCGCTATTCTAAAGGAGCGTAGAAGTATGAAAAGACCAATTGAGGTGGGTAAATAAGTCTCTTAGTTGCTTCTCTAAAACAAATGCTTTTCACACCACACTCTTTTCAAAGTTCAATTCTTTTCAAAACAAAACATTTCGAACACTTTGTATACACTCCTACATGAGTCATTACAAAGTCAAAGCGAAATACTTTTCAAAACATTTTGTCAAACACAGAAAGCAATTTTAAAGGTAATCTAGAGCAACTAAGAGCCGTAGATAACTACGGATGGAAAGGGTAATACCTTCCTTTTCATAACCATTCTCCCGAACTCGAGAATCTAACGAAGGTCTTTTTACATACTTTACCTTCCCTTAATTGGATAAAATAAAAGTAGATGGCGACTCTTGCTATCCACATTTGTTGGATACAAAAAATCCTACAAAGTCAGTTCACGTATTACAATGCCACTTGTGCAAGGTGTTTTTTATCAATTTTCAACATTTTTGGGTGTTCTTGGACTTTTAAAGCTAGATGTCCTCTAGCAGCGTCTTTGGTTTCATCTCAATTGGAGTTTCCATGCTCAATAACACTTCTTTACAAAATAATTTTGTAATGTTTTGATCCATATCTTGAAATGAAGCATTTTTTGACCATGCTTGTGAGACATGAAGTTGAAGAGGTTGAATTTTCTTCAAAATGAGAGGTGGTGGAAAAATTTACGATAAAATATGAAAATTTATGCTCGGTCAAAGTTAGTTGACTTTTCCTAGAAAACCCTAATTTGGAAAGTTTGACTTTTGATGAATCTTGAGTTTTCTTGATGAATCATGATCAACCCTTGATCAAATGATGAATTTGACTTCAAAATGAGGATGTTGACCAAAATCATGAAGTTTGTTGTATGTTGACCCAGTTGACTTTTTGTCGATTACAATTGATTTTCAACCATCTGAGCAATTATCGAGGAAACTTGACATGAGGCTTGAAACTTGACATGGAGATTCTTTGAAGGCACATTAGGAGCATGATGACCACAAGAGATGTTGGAAGTCCATCACGATGGGTGCCAAACCTAGTTTTGGGTTGTTTGCTTAGGAGAGGGCTTGTGGTCAACCCTTGAAATCCTTGAGTATGGATATGAGAAATGCCTTGAGAAGTGGGAGGGCAAATTTTGGGGTATGTAATGTGCCTGTTCAATCTTCTTGTCTTGGAAGGGTTATATTGGCATGCTTGCCTTCGTGACTTGGTGAAGATGATTGAACACTCAAGTACATAATTTGCACTCATTGATGAATGATGCGGGAATAGGCTTCGGATGCCATTTGGAGAATCTGGGAACTTTCTTGGAGATGAGTCGTCGTTAGACTCAAGAATGTTGTTTGAATAGGAGAAAGCGTGGAGATGGGCTTAAGATGCCATCTGGAGGGGAAAATCACAGGGGAATAATTTGTCGCTAATGCGAGATATTCCAGAAGGTAGAAGGAGCATGAAGATGGGCTTAGATGCCATCGAGGAGAGAGTCGTCACGTTAGACTTTGCTTCGTCTTTGAATGAATTTATTGGTTTTGTATTGGTTTTAACCAAATGCAGCGATAAAGTGGAAGATGTCAACAAGTAGTCGGAGATGGGCTTAAGATGTCATCGAGGCCCTTTGAGTAAATCTGTTAGACTGTAATTCTTTATTGATAATAAGAAAGTCGAATAATTCTTAAGTCTTGATTACTCGGGGATAATAGTTGGCGAATTTGGATAGCTTCCTGTTGTGCTTAATGTTAATCCAATGCACATTGTCGGAGACAACTAGGGTGATCGTTCGGATAGGGTTTCCGTCTGGATTCGAGGTATTAATCTGGATCATTGTCGGAGACAACTCGGTGGCGCGTTGGATAGTTTTCCATCTTGCTTTGGGTATTAATCTGGACTGTTGTTTTAGGAGTGATTTTCACTGTTTGGGAAAACAAAAACTTTGATAGGATATAGTTAGTCTGTCTGATTATGATGTATGATAATGTGTATGAATGTTATATACCTAGGTTATGATTTTTATAAATAATGTATGAATGTGGATGTCGGTATTTCAAAACATATCCATCTTGAAGAAGATATGGACGCTACTGCTTGGGGATTGCTTTTGCTTGAGGATAAACGTGAAACCACGACTTGGAATAAGAATAGGCCCCTTTGATTCCTCAAATGCACTATCGACCAAGTTTGATCCGGACATTGCTGCGGTGAATGAAAGTGGAGATGTTCTGCTTTGGGACCTTGTCGTGAACCCTCTTGAGGATGGTGGAAGTTGGAAGACACTCCCTTGGATCTTGTCGTAGATCTTGCAAGAGTACTCGATTGTTATTGGGAGATAGGGCTTTGGAGGATCTGGAGCTCGTTGAAACCTCCGGTCGGGGAATAAGAGATGTAGGTTTCCTCCGATGCACTATCTGACCAAGTTTTAAGTCTAGATATTGCTATTGCCGGGGAAATGGTAATTGTTGAGAGATATTACCTGGATAAATACCTCTGCTTTGGAGATGAAGCATTCTTGCTTTCGGTATATAATCGAGTTAAGTTGGTGGGATCATTGCTCGAGGACTAGATGAAACTTGGAATGTTGGAACTAGTGGAAGGAAATGTGTACTTGGGGAAGGTTTATAGTGGCGATACCTCTGCGAACATTTTGGTGACTTCGTTGTCATCTCAATTCAGAAACTGTAGTAATTACTTTAATATCGTCACCATTGTGTTTGTGAACAGATGTTTATTGTCGAGCATATAATCATTCAAAGCAATCATTGGACTTTATCTGAAACAACAAAAATGAACACTTTGTGAAAAGAAAGGAACTTATTAATTTGAAAAGGTGGCGTATGGCGGCAGTTTGTATACAAAAGAAAGTAAAAGCTATGCGAAACAAATCTCGTGAGTTCCAACTATGCTAGTACTCATATATTTCGACTATCTCATCTCCTTCTTCCTTTGGAAAGTGAGTGGATTGATTTTGCCATTTGAATCTTGAGCGCTGATAGTGATGCATGGTAGGTGATGCAGACGAGACATAGTGTCGCTTAAATCCCCAACTTTTGCCTAGACCACTTCTTTTGCCCAAAGCCGCCTTTGCGGGTTTTAGACTTCTGAGGTGTACATGTTTTGTATATATCCTTAATTTTCCTGAACCCTTTTTGGTTCATAGGGATGCCCTTATTTTGCCTAGATCGATCGATCTAGCGGTCTCGTTATCGTATTATTTTTGACTATATGCGCATTCACAGAGTAAAGTCTTAGCCATCCATGGTGCTAAATATCATCTCACTGAAAATCATAATCAAGTTGATCTGATCGGTGAGTCTAAATCCATCGTCTTCGCCTAATTCCAGCGTCTGGGGACCGGTTGATGTCCCGAACTTTGATGGGTAGGGATTGCTTCCATACACGTATACAAGAGAAGGGGTTGTCCCTGTGGATGTTCGTATTGTAGTCACGATAACCATGGAGAAAATGGTAACATCTCATGCCAATCTTTGTAAGTCACTGTCATCTTCTGTATGATCTTCTTGATATTCTTGTTGGCGGCTTCCTTTGTACCATTCATCTTAGGCGATAGGAGAAGTTGTGATGCTTGACTTTGAACTACGTCTGCGAGTTGGTGATCATTTTGTTGTTGAGATTAGAGCCGTTATACTGTGATAATCCTTTCAGGAGTGCCATACCGGCAGATAAGATTATGCTTGATGAAGCGAGCCACAACATTCTTGGTAACAGATCGACGAGCGCCTCTACCCACTTGGTGAAATAGTCAATTGCCACAAGGATGAAGCGATGTCCATTAGGCGGTGGGCTTGATTTCTTCAATCATGTCAATGCCCCACATGCGAAGGCCAAGGGGCGGTAGAACATTCGGTGGTGGAATGCGTGCACTTTAATGCATATATCGGCATTTGTGACAAGATCGAGCATAAGCGGTGACAATCGACTTCCATGGTGGACCAATAGTAACTGTTCTCGAATATTCTTAGCCATTGTATGCCCAGCGAAGTGGGTGCCAAATCTTATCGTGTAACTCTTCCATGATTAGTTTACGTTTTGGATCTACATGGCGGAGTAAGCACAAGTCGTGATTGTTGCTTGCATAAGATCTTTATTGTTGAGAAAGAACTTGGATGCAAATCTCCTCAAGAACTTCTTATCATTGGCAGATGCCCCTGGGATATTCACGAGCCTCAAGATACCTCTTCACTTCGTAGAACCAAGGCTTCTCTTACATCTCAAGCTCATAAATTATCTTTGGTTCGTCAAACTTCTCAATGATGATTTAGGGAGCCTCGTTGTCGTCGACCTTGAACATAGATGACATGGTAGCTAATGTCGTGCCCAGCTAATTCTCCTCTCGTGGGATATGATTGAAAGTGATCTCTTAGTAGGGGATCAAACTCGAAACATGCTCTCGATATGGAATGAGATTGGATGTAGTATCCCACTTTCCTTTATCGATTGATCACTAAAGTAGGTCTCCATGCACTTGTAAGAACTTGATTATTAAATCAATAAACTTTATACCCATAGGCATGCTTACGTATTGACCATGTTGTTGGTACAATGAAACATAATCTGGCGGTGAAAGGTGTGTCACTTTGTAGGGATGTGATGATCGCCAATGCCATTGCCAAGTGCGTTTGAGGCTCCATCAAAGACCATGGTCCATCGGGATCCTTGTTCGAGTCCTTGTCGGTCACTGTTCTTCACAATCACGCTAACAAAACATCTTAAATGCGGCTCGGCTGCATAGACTAATAGTCATCTATGGCGATAGGCCAAATGATGGCTACTACACTTCCTTTGATCGCTTTACGAGAAGTATATTGGATGTCGTATTCGGTTAAGATCATTTGCCATCTTTCTATTCTTCTTCGAGAGAGTGGCTTCTCAAATATATATTTCGGATCCATCTTGGAGATCAACAAGGTAGTGTGAGTCAACATATCTTGTCTTAGTCGTGACAGCCAATAAGCGTTGCAAGTTTCTCGGTGTGAGTATCTTATTTCACGATCGGTAAACTTTTGCTAAGGTAGTATATTGCATACTCTTTCGACCGAGACTCGTCATGTTGCTAACACACACCCATTGAGTTCTCTAACACATCAAGTACATGATAAGAGGTCTTCCTTGGTAGGCGGCATCGGATAGGAGGATTACATAGGTACTCCTTGATTTTGTCAAAGCGTTACGGCAATCGTCGTTCCATTCCACCACTTGATCTTTCTTGATAATTTGAAGATTGGCTCACAAGTAGCGATTAGATGTGCAATGAATCGCAAGTAATTGATCGCGACCTCGGAAACCTACTTCTTCGGTCATGAGGAGGCTGGCATTTACGGAATAGCCTTGGCGGTCAACTTCAATACCTTTATCACGACAACAAACCCTAGAGTTTAGGATCGACTCCAAATGTGCACTTGTTAGGATTAAGTCTCGGTTTGTACTTCTTCATCCATGTCAAGATTTTAGTAAATGATCGAGATGTTCCTCTTGATGCAGCGGTCGAGCTATCATGTCGTCGGCGTAGACCTATCTCGTGATGAATCATATCATGAAATAATGCCACCATGACACGCGGCGATAAGTGGCGTCGGTTCTTCAACCAGCGGCATGACCTTAGCGAGAAAGTGCCCCACTTTGTGAAGTATTCTTCTCCATGTCTTGAGGAGCCATTTTAATCTGATTGTAACAGTGAAACCATCCATAAGGAGAAAACCTTGTGTTGGCGGTGTTGTCAACTAGAACATCAATATGAGGAAGTGGAAAATCGTCTTCGGACTCGCTTTATTCAAATCTCGTAATCCACATTCGTACTTTGCCATCCTTCTTGAGCACGAGCACCATGTTAACAACCCACTGCGGATAAATATGACTAGAAAACCGGCATTGAGCTGTAACATTTGATTTTCTCGGACATTCGGGACGATATGTGAACATTTCTTTGGGAGGAAACCTTCTTTTGTCAGTAACCGGTGTACCACAATGTCAATGTCTAGACCTGGAATGTCTTCGTATGACCAAGAAAAAACCTTGATATAGTCTCGTAGCATCTGAACCAATCTCTCTTTGACACTGTTCTCAAGACCCGCTCCTATCTTGATCTCTTTTCTCTCTTCGTTAGTACCCAAATTCACAACCTCAACTGACTCTTTGTGTGGTTGTATAACTCGCTCTTCTTCTACATGCTGATCGACAAGTTCTCCACGCTTCACAATCTTCCTCACCTTCGTCTTGAGCTTGGTAGTCGGATTATGAAGTCATATTTAGCAATAGCATAGTTGTTATCAGCGAGATTCGGATGAATCTGCGATGTATCACGTGGGTGTGTGTAAGAACACATAGCTTTTGAAGGGTGATAAAGTAAAGAAACAACATTTAAATGCAAAATTCCAACAATTTTATTGAATGAAAATATGAAAATGACAAATAATAACCCTCACAAACAAGCCATGATGCCCCGGGCAAGGCACTAGGCTTTAGAGTTTATTGTTCAAATCATAAAAATGAAAAGCAACACAGAAAACAAAAGCAATTACTCCTGTCTAAAGGAGATTGGTATGACGTCTTCGGTCTTCCAATTATTGAGTCCGTTAATCGAGTTGGGAAGATCCATTTGCTGATGTCGAAGTCGTCGTCGTCGTCTTCTATAGCATGAACTCTATTCTGACTGATGCGGAAAGGAATTTGGCCGGCACGTTCGCGACGTATCATCTTCTGACCTTTGATGGTGAAGCCTAAACCAGTCTTGTCAGATTTGAAAGGAAGATCGGGGAGCTAACCCCAAATAGTACTACCTCATTCTTCAACTGTAACTTGAGCATCTTTCATGAGAGGCATTTGGCGGCACTTGTGTAACTTTAGGGTGTGGAGAGTCAACATGCATGACTCTTGGGCCCATTTCAAAGCTTGACATGGAGTCTCGAAGAATTCACCTTCCATCTCGAGATATCGGAATGGCTGCGGATGGTGACCATGTATCCTCTTCACCACATCTTGTAACAACCTTCCCCTTCCTTTGGGTACTTGACCACGATGCAAGGTAGAATGTGGCCTTGTGTATCCAGGGCGTCCAAGTAGGCAAGAGTGGTAGACGGATGTCCATGACAAAGCGGTCGAAAAGTGCGGGACCGACTTTAAGCGAGAATGAGCTCTCCAAGTACTATTCTCTTAGAACCATCAAAAGCTCTCGATATTATGTCATTGGGCTTCAAAACCAATCCTTCAACATCAAGTCGGTCAAAAGCACTCTTGATGGATATTGAGATGGTATCTACCAAAACATGAGACAATGTAATGCCCTTGCATTCGACGAGATGTGCAAGGCTTTGTTGTGTTCCTTCGTGGTCAAATCGACATCCGGAGCCTAGGCCGTTGTTGGCAGCGGGCTGCAATACAAACTTCAAATTGATCGATAGTAGTGTCTTGTGTGCGTGAGCATTCTTGAAACTTCACCAAGGCTTTAGCATGAGCCTCGAGCACAAGAGCGAGCAAGCATGGATATCTTGGGGTCTGTCAATTGTTCCACACATTGTAGTCACTCTTCTTGATGATCTTGAATTTCCTCTATTTCTTGCTTGGAGGTCTCTTCACTTCCTTTGCTTACATCAGGCAAGATGAATTCTTGGTTCTTTCCTCTAGCTTGGAGCTGGTTGAATAGCGGGAATGCGAGCGAGTCTAATGTCTTTTGGAGGAGAGATCTCGGACAAAACACTCCGAGTTACGGTCACCTTGCTTGATCGGTTATGTTGTCAATGTCGAATGGTAGCTTGCTTGTAAGATCCTCAATGGTCGGAGGGTCTCGCGGCTATGATAAACCTCGACTCCATAGTTCAAGGGATAGCTTTGTCGGAGGAATATGGGCGGTCGGGAGAAATAATGATGAGAGGTGCCACCTAGGCACGGAGGATCAGAAAATCCTTATTGTGTTAACATTAGCATAGTCTTACGGAAATCATCTCCCCATTCGTCGCCTTAACATCTTCAATTAGAATCTTGTAGCTTTTGAGGCAGTTATACTTCACCATGTAGTCGAACTTCCCACTTGGCGCCCCGGTATCCCAAACTTACAGTGCAGTTTCGCTCACATCTTCAATCTTCAGATTCTTAGACATGTCTTCACACAGATTCTCCACAGGTGATGGCTTCAGAAATAGTACTTCGCGATTATCCATCATGCACTGAATACATCTTCTCAACCAAACCAACGTCGGTAGCGGATGGGCACCAACGACAATTCTATGGGCATCTGGATTGACACTGGCTTGCAGCAAATTCTTCTTAACAGTCATCAGAGGAATGGTCATGTCATCTATGTTAAAAACATAAGAGTTCTTGTCAATAGCATTGGAACTTTTTCCGTGGTTAGGCATAGGTGCGTTGATCACATTCGGGGTCTCAGCGGAGGATCAAACTCAATCTCTTTAGCTTGATCATGTCTTGAATCTTGTTCTTGATGCTGACAATCATCGATGTGTCTGGGTATTGGGTGGTAAGCACACTTAGCATTAGGATTGTATCTCGGAGAGGAAGTGTTGATGTTTTGAGGAGGATCTCTCAAGGTAATTAGCTCTGCTTTCAACATGTGTTGCAAGGCTTGCGACAATGGCATGTTGATCTTTATGCTTATCTTGTGGCGCGTTACATTTCGCCATCTCGGCGAGGTTGTCTTGATGTAGGATTGGAGATCACAAGCCCCCCAGATTGAGCACGGTCGGTCTTGGCTGGCTTTTCGACCATACACGGCGTTGGCTTCTTTCTTACCACCAAAGATCTCTTGGCATTTGATGATGACTACTACATGATCTTTCCGCTCTTGATACCGGCTGATCGTTCTCACATCGATATCATTTCGGTGAATCCGGTGAAGAGTTTCAATCAGTGATGATTGAAGAATGGGTTTGTTAGTGTTCCCATAAACATATCAACCTCCCTATTGGACAAGGGTGGTTGAACTACTGCTAGATCTCTCCATTTAGAGCATACTCTTTGAACTTCTCATCGCGACCCATAGACATGCTTTGTAGTTGCATGCGGTGGGTGCCAATTCGACATTATTACTCATCTGCTTGTAGAAAGCATCGCTAAGTCACTCCAATTACGGATGTGGTCACTCTGGTGATAAGTACCACTCCAATTGAGTTCGGCCAAACTCTCTTGGAAATAATGAATCCACAACTTTACATCATCGGTGTGGGGTTGATCTTACGACATAAAACTTCATTCGGTTTACGGACAAATGCCATCATACTTGGCAAAAGTAGGAACCTTGAACTTGTGAGAATCACCACGGGAACAAGACTGAGATCATCAAAATTCAGCCTGACATCTTGATTTTCCACGGCATTGAGCGGTCTTCATGTTGCTTGTACTTGTCATCCTCAATAATCTTGATCATTCTCATAGTCTTATTCCTTCTTCTAGGGCTCACGCTGGTCTTCTTCGTTGCCGCCCGACACTTCCCTCGGTTTGATACTCCTTCGAGCTCTATCCGGTGACCACTCTAGGACCACCTTTGTGGCCTTTGCCCATGTTGAGAACACCAATGACCTTCTTCTTTTTGTTGATGAGTTTCTTGGGATCTTCTTGGCCTTGGACCAAGGCGGTGAACATTCACAGGCCAGGCATTACGAGCACGAAGATCTTTGTGATCTGTTCAAGAGCCATTTCGCTAAAATAAATAGCGAGAAAATGAGAAAATCGATCTTCAATGTACACAGTATGCAATGTTATGCTATGATATGCGATGTTTATATAATGAAATGCACATGTTTCAAGGACCTTAGGAATTTAAATTTGTTAAACAAGCATGAACAAACTTTATTAGTTTCTTTTATTCTTTTTCTTTTTAAGTACAAAAGATAGTTAGAAAATAAAGGAACAAAATCCTAAAGCTCTAAGTCTCCCATTCCTCTTGGTTGAAGTAGGCGTTGATGTTTCGCTCCTATGAAGTAGCTTGGTCAACTCTAGTTCTTCTCGCTTGCATTTGAGCTTGAATGTATCCCTTTCTTCTTTAGTTGAATCCGGACCTCTTCAAGTCTTCGTCGATAGGCATGCCGGGATGGAGAGAGCATAGGGTCGTCGCCCTCTGACGGGATGGCATCATGAGGTTTTGAGCTCGAGCTCGCACACATTTGAGTAAGGTTCCCAAGGAATGGAGTTTGGTGCCCCAAAGTCTTGGTATCGATCTTCTTTACCATGCCCAATGTATAAACCTTAATGATAATTCGGAGATCGTGGTTGTAGTCGAACACATATCTTGGAGAAGCATATCATGAGGCCATCTCTTGAGCATAACCAAGCGCGTAGAGCTAGAAGGGTTGTAAGTGATACCTCCTTATACCAAGTAGTGGTACATTAGAATTCTCCACCGCTCAATGAATGTGAAGTCCTTTTGAGAGAAAAGACACCGACGAATATTTGAATGAGAGAGTGATATTAGTCTTTGAGACCACTTCTACCTTTGCTCGTTCTTCAATACCGATGAAGGAAGGTGCGAAATAAACCACCTGGAGAGTAACGGTATACAACACATGAGATTTCCTTGTCTTTTATGGTACGAGTGTGGAGAGAATCTCGAATGTCTCCAAGTAAGGTAGGCACAGGATTGCGAGTGAGGAATATCTTGATGGTGTTCACGTCAATGAACTGATCCGAGTTAGGAAATAGAACCAAACCATAGATTAGCAAAGCCAACATGTCTTCAAATGCTTGAAAACTCATAGCTTTGAGGAATTCTCAGGCTTTCTTTAAATAAAACCATAACTCCGCTTCTTGTTTCCCAATTGGCTTCATATACAGGCGCTTTAGATGTAATCCTGATGCAATGTCTTCGTACCTAGGAACCTTTTCTAAACCGGTGAATGGAATTTGATCAAGAATAGGTACCCCAAATAGCTTAGAGAACTCTTCCAAGATAGGTACCAATTGATAATCTGGGAATGTAAAGCAATGATGTTTGGATCGAAGCTGGAATAAGACGTGCATCATATCTTCTTCAAAACTGGAGATAACCAAGTCAAGTAGATAACCATGTCTTTTGATGAACTGAGCATGATCGGGAATTTCTGAAACCAATTCTTTGAGTTGAGAAGGTATGCCCATAAAGTTGATTTGGATAGTCTTTAAGGCCATAATCCTACAAAGCAGAGCAAAGATAAATCCGTAGGTCCTTGAAATAGTTAGAAATGATATGCAATGCGATGATGTCATGATGTCATGTTTAGCAAGCACAAAAAATTCACACAATAGCCCTAGGTTTAAGGCTTGCATGAGCTATAGGTGTTTACCCTACCAGAAGTTTGAATTGGTTCATCCTGTCCTATAATAGTAACCGGGTTCTAGAAATCTCATATCATTGATCTTTCTCGTAGGCGTTTATTTCAATACGACTACCAAGTGGTCGACCAAAAATATCCCAAAAGTCTGATCTTAATGAGCGTAGCATCGAGTATCAGCCAACCTTAGTCTGCACCAAAGTCGGCCATCTCACTACCTTAATGGCCAAGATGGGTCAATTAAGGTTCTAAAAGTTGAGTTAGTCGATGACACCACCGAAGCCAAATACTATCCTCAACTTGGAAATGAAGATATCAGGACATCCAAGTGTCACACTAACGTAGCCATCATGTTGACCGTTTGGTATCGCCCTAGCAGTCACGACGATCTACTACTTTACCAGAAGGAAACACGGATCGGGTGTAGGATCCCCACAAGTATAATACCTAAGCAACCCTTAAAAAGTAAAGCATACAAGTCAAATAGAAAGCAGTAAAATGATCTAAAATCCCTAAGGTATTCTCTCTTTAGGGTGTCTCCCGGCGAGTCGCCCGTTCTATGTCGGTGAAGACTTTGAGAATTTGTTTTCTTTTGATCGCAAAAATGTTGCGGATAGCAAAGTCTCCACCGACTTTTCTTTTATCCAATTAAGGGAAGGTGAAAAAGAGCAGGAAAAGACCTTCGTTAGATTAAAGTAAGGAGAAGGTTATGAAAAGGGAAGGTATTAGCACCCCCTTTCATCATAGTTATCTGGGCTCTTAGTTGCTAGCTCATTTTCAAAGTGCTTTACGTGTGTTTGACAAAATGTTTTGAAAAAGGCATTTCGTTTTGACTTTGTAATGATTCATGTGGAATGTATACAAAGTGTTAGAAATGTTTCGTTTTGAAAAGAGTTTGAACTTTGACAAAAGTGTGTGGTTTGAAAAGTATTTTGTTTGAGCAAGCAACTAAAAGTCTTACCTACCGAATGGTCGTTTTCATGTTATTTCGTTCCTTTAGAATAGTGCTATCCGTACCATTGGTTGGTAGGTAACCCTATTCATTGGATGTAGAAGGGACATTGAAGGGACATCGGATGGTAGAAACGCTTGTAGGGTATCCTAGCATTCAAAGGACGATCATCACTTTTAAGAGGCAACAATCGAGGGCGAGATCATGTTTTCGTGAGCCCGTCGAGGGGACTCATGATCTTTTATTCGAAGGGACTATGATGATATATTTGTAGGCAGCGGTGCTAGGATACCTCTATGTTCGAGGACTTGACCATTTAATCGAAAACGAGAGAATTACCTAAGGGGTGCATGTGAAAAGAGTGTGTTGAATTGGATATATTATCTTGGAATTAGAGTGATCTATGTTTTTTATCTTGCCATACCTAAGTTACTAGCGGTTTATAGGGTGCGGAAAATAAATGCGGAAAGTAAAGTGAGAAAAGTAAATCCTACGCTATTACATGGCTTTGGGGCGATTACATAATAAGTGCGGAAAATAAAGTCCTAATTAAACTATTACATCCCATGGCGATTACATAATATTTGGAAAGAATGCGAGAAAATAATCCAAACCATTACAACACATGTAGCGAGATACATAATATCGGAAATATAGAAGTTCACCTAAGAAAAGGTTAGTAAAAATAAGATTTTGAATGAGGAAAAAGATTTTAAGTTAGTAATGAAGATTAGATGATATAGAAATTTTTGGGAATTTTGGATCGTTTTGATAATTAAAAGTCAATTTAATGGTTAATTAGAAATTAATTAAAATGCATGCAAAAATATTAATTTTAATGTCAAAAATTAAATAAGTATTTTAGATTAAAATGCAAAATATTTTTGGTGATTTTTAAATGCATGAGAATAATATTGGAAGATAAATTAAATTGAAAGGAAAATATTAAGAAAATAAGAAAGAGTTAGTTTGTAGTGTTAAAAATAATTGTCATGGCGGGGATCGAACAAGGACCATGCCTTCACCTGTGGCAACAACATAAGCGGTGGAGTGTCTAGCTATTTTAATAATGAAACAAAAGAATATGGCGAAATTGAATCACGGAACCCGATTCAGCGAGGAATCTTCTTCTTCGTTTGAATTTTCAAGCAGGTAGCGTCGGTCTTGGTTCGACGCTACTTCTCAATTTTCAAAAATCTCATACAGGCAATATAAATTAGTTATGGATACATGAATCGATTGTAAACATCGTTCTAAACACGATGGTGGTCTGGTTTTGTCCAATTTTCGTATTTCAAGTAGCTAATCGAGCGAAAACCTAGCCATGGCATCTAGTGTTCTTGCCTTTGAAACTTAAATCAAACAATGCGGAAAGCTTAGAAACACCATTAGAAACACAAATATGCAATCAAAACACATTAAACATGAGTATACGTATGAATTCGAATTCAAGTTATGATGGCACAAACCATGACTTGGTTGGACCAATTCTAGGTGTTTCAACGCGTGGGGATGATTGGAATAGCTTCCTGGGACCTTGAGGATGCTTATTCAATCCTCAAAACTCCTTGAATTGGCCTACAAAACAGAAATCGAAATTGCTTTTTTCACAAGTTTCTTTGAAAAAAATTTAGGGTTCTTGAGGCCATTTTTTTTGTCCTTGTGTCATGTGAATGCTTCATGTATATATAGTGGATGGATTTAGGTCAAGAATCAAGAGAAAATAATGTGCCAATCAATGAAAAAATATTTGATTTGGTATAAAACCAAATATTTCCTTTTTGATCAAATTTCAATCAATTCTCTAGCCAATCAATGCCAATTTAATTTTCCGACTTTTGTGGTTTGCTTGGACCTCAAGAATGAGAGAAAAATCAATTTGCATTTAATTTTGATTTTCTACCTTTTATTTTAATTTAATTGGCTTTTAAATGATTAAAATCAAATTAACTAGAAAAATAAAGATGAAATTCGTGGCCTTGGGCTTGGGGTTCCAAATTAGGCGAGGAACAAGTTTGAACCAAAAAAGTTAAGCCCATTTGCAAAAATTTTGGATTTTGACAAGTATTTCTCTTTGTGCACCTCTTCAAAAATGCCCAACTTGAGCAAGGTGTATATTTCTCAATTTTAACATTTTGGGGTGCTTGGACCTTTTGAGCTCTAGATGTCCTCTAAACAACCTCTTTGGTTTCATCTCGAGTTGGAGTTTCCATGCTCAATAAAACTTCTTTACAAAAGTTGACTTTTGTTGTCTTTGAAAAGGACACAATGTTTTGATCCATCTTCAAAATGAAGCATTTTTACCATGCTTGTGAGACATGAAGTTGTAGAAATTGAATTTTCTTCAAAATGAGAGGTGGTGGAAAATTTACGATAAAGTATGAGAAAGTTATGCTCATCAAAAAGTTAGGTTGACCCTAAAACCCTAGTTTGGAAAGTTTGACTTTTGAGCAAATCTTGAGTTTTCTTGATGAATCATGATCAACCCTTGATCAAATGATGAATGTCACTTCAAAATATGGATATTGATCAAAAATGATGAAGTTTGACTGTATGTTGACCACAGTTGACTTTTGTCCAATACAGATTTTAACCATCGAGCAATTGTCTGAGGAAACTTGACTTGTAAGGCTTGAAACTTGACATGGAGAGTCTTTGAAGCACATGAGGAGGCATGATGACCACAGGATATGTTGGAAGTCCATCCTGATTTGAGAATTGCCAAACCCTAGTTTGGGTTGTTGCTTAGGAGGGCTTGTGGTGACCCTTGGGAAATCCTTGAGTATGGATATGAGAAATGCCTTGAGAAGTAGGAGGGAAAATTTTGGGGTATGACAATAAGCAACTCTTCCAACCTTCTTGGTAATCGATGGACCAATAAGCTGAGTCGCTTATTTGACTTGAGGCTCGACCAATACCGATCATCAGAGTAAGCGGCATAAACACATGATCTCCTTCACTAAACTCGAGATCCTTCCTCCTCTTATCATGATAACTCTTCTGACGACTCTGAGAAGCTCTCATCTTCTCCTGAATCATCTTAATCTTTTATGAAGTTTGTTGGACAATCTTGGTCCAATCACGACACTTTCTCCAGTTCGTACCAACACAATGGTGTCCAGGCACCTCCTACCATACAATGCCTCAAAAGCCATACCAATACTCGAATGAAAACTATTGTTGTGGTAAACTCAATCAATGGCAAGTAACTATCCCAAGCTCCACATTTTCCAACACACAAGCTCATAACAAATCCTCTAACGGTGAATCGTTCTCTCGTAAGCCATACATGCTGCGGATGATAGCGAGAACTCAACCTCAACTTAGTACCGCGCTTCTTGCAGCCCGTCCAAAACTTAGGCGTAAACCTCGGATCTCTATCTGACACAATACTAGAAGGAATACCATGCAAACTTACAATCTTCTCATACAATTACATAACCTCTCCATAGGATAATCCATTCTTATCGGAATAAAGTGGCAGTTTAGTCAAGCGATCTAACCCAAATAGAATCACAATTCTTCGCTGTCCTCGGAAAACCCGACACAAAATCCATAGAAATTCCATCCCATTTCCACTCCGGGACAAACAACGGTTCCATCAGTCCTGACGGTTTCTGATGTTCAATTTTTTACTTCTGACAAACCAAACAAGCATAAACAAACTCAGCAATTTCCTTTTTCATTCCAGGCCACCAAAATAACTTTTCAAGTCATGATACATCTTTAGCACCGGGATGAATACTTTCGATCACTGATGTCCTTCTTCCAAAATACTCCTCCTAAGTTCTGCAATATCCAGAACACACACCCTGTCACCAAATCTCATAACACCATTCTCATCAATTCGGAATTCACCTCCTTGACCTTGGTTGATCAATGTCAACTTATCCACCAAACCAACATTATATTTCTGCCCAGTCCGAATTTCCTCAAGAATACCACTAGTCAGCTTCAATATACCCAATTTAACATTATCAGAAGTAGTCTCACATACCAAACTCAAGTCTCTGAACTACTCAACCAATTCCAATTCACGAACCATCAACATTGACATATGCAAGGACTTCCTACTTAATGCATCTGCAACCACGTTTGCCTTACCAAGATGGTAATTCAAACCAAAATTGTAATCTTTCAAGAATTCTAACCATCTTCTCTGTCTCATGTTTAGCTCTTTCTGATCGAAGAGATATTTCAGACTCTTATGATCGTTGAATACCTCAAATCGAGAACCATAGAAATAATGCCTCCATAGTTTCAGACCAAATACTACCACTGCCAGCTCTAAATCGTGAGTCGGATAATTCCTTTCATGAACCTTTAACTGCCTTGAAGCATAAGCCACAACCTGCTTATCTTGCATCAAAACACCACCTAATCCCATCAAGGACGCATCACAATACACCACAAAAGATTCTACCGGATTCGGCAAAATCAGAATCGGAGCACTAGTCAACCTCTTCTTCAACTCTTGGAATCCTTTCTCACATTCAGAATCCCAAACAAACACCTGACCCTTTCTGGTCAACTTAGTCAACGGCAAAGCTAACTTTGAAAATACCTCAATGAACTTTCTGTAATAACCTGCAAGACCAAGAAAACTACGGATTTCAGAAGCATTCTTGGCTTCCTTTGAGATACACTACTACCTTTGTAGGATCAACAGCAATGCCATTCTTGGAAATCACATGACCAAAAAAGCTTACTTCACGTAACCAGAACTCACACTAAGACAACTTCGCATAAAGCTTCTTCTCTTTCAACAATTCCAACACAACTCTAAGATGTTATGCATGCTCTTCATCATTCTTCGAATAGATCAGAATGTCATCAATAAATACCACCACGAACTTATCAAGATATGGATGAAATATCCAGTTCATATACTCCATGAAAACACCAGGTGCATTAGTAACTCCAAACGGCATAACAGAATACTCATAATGTCCATACCTCGTTCTAAATGCAGTTTTCGGAATATCTTCCGTCTTCACACGAATCTAATGATATCCAGATCTCAAATCAATTTTATTGAATACACAAGCTCCAACTAACTGATCCATCAAATCATCAATCCCAGCAGGATACCGATTCTTGATTGTAACTTTGTTCAACCGCTGTAATCAACACACGGTCTCATTGAACCTCCTTCTTCTTAACCAACAACACGAGGCACCCCACGATGAAACACTAGGGGCGAATAAACTTCTTCTCAAGCAATTCTTCTAATTCTTCAACTCAGATAACTGGATGCCGACATGCGATAAGGCGCCATCGACACCGGACTAGTTCAAGAATCAAATCTATAGTAAATTCCACTTCCCTCTCAGGTGGCAATTCACTAACGTCTTCCAGAAACACTTCGGGAAATTCATTCACCACTGGAAGTTTATCACTCTTAGCTTTTCCTTTCACCTCCGTCGAAGAATACAACATAAACACCATAGCACCATCCTTAGCAAATTCACCGCCACTAACATAGTCACATCTTCAACTCTAGCTTCTTTAGGAAAAATAATTGTCTTCTCAAAACAGTTGATATGAACCTGGTTGAATTCCAACCAGTTCATTCCAAGGATGATATCAAGTTGTTCTAACGGTAGGCACACTAAATCTATACTGAAACCTCTACAAAAATCACAATAGGAAAATTCCTACAAACAAATGAAGTAGTCACTAAACCCGAAAGCCTAGGAGTGTCAATAACCATACCTCCATCCATATTAGAAATATCCAAGTTCAATCTTTTAGCACAATCCAAAGCAATAAAATAATGTGTCGCTCCAGTATCAATAATCGTAATCAAAGGTATGCCATTAATAAAACATGTACCTTTAATCAACCGATCATCGGCTTGTCTTTGATCCACGACAAAGAACACTTTACCACCAACTTGTTCTTTCTTTGGCTTAGTGCTTCGTTGATTGGTAAACAACCGCTAGTCCTCCAAACTATCGAATAAACTTAATGAGTATTCAATCTCTCTGTAACTTGCGGGATCGACTAGATTGATCCTATAAATTATTGGTCGTTTGGATAAATTTAATGGCAACACTAATATTCATTGTTAAGATTTGTATTTAGAGTGTTTTATAGATGTTCAATGTATTCCGATTACAATATTAAAGAACTTTAATGATATGATCAAGTAAAGAAATACAAAACTGGCTTGAATGAGTAAAACTTGATTTGCAAAGAAATGTGTAAATCTGAAGTAAATGACTTCAAATGTAAAAGACTTTAATATAAAAGCATGAATATAAAAGCATGAAATGTAAAAGACATGGATGTAAAAGAGTTTCTTAAAACGTAAAGGATTCGATTTAGAAAAAAAAAGTGTTTAAATGCAAGAAATTGTTAAATGACATTGAATGTAAAAGTATTTAAAAGACATTGATGTGAAGATGAAAGATAAACTACAAATGGTAAAGAGTTTCTTGAATTATAAAGGTTTAGTGCTATCATCGTGCATTGTTCGAACATTCGTTTCCTAGCCATGTGGTATTTTGAATGTTTCTTGAATTTTGTACATAGATATGACACGAAATCCTAACATTAAGACTTCTATTTATACTACTTTGACCATATGATTCCGACAAGGATATACGTTCGAACATGCGGGACACTATGCTTCTCTAGCTTCCGCGTCTTGAATCGATTCTAAGCATATATATTTGAATTCCAATCATCCCGCTCGCGTTTGAATTTCAAATGCTTTAACATTCTTCGCCGAACTCATCTCACGAGACAATCTAGTCGGCCTTGAGGCTTCTTTTAAATATATCTCCACCATCACTCGAGCTTGAACTTTGACATGTCCATTCGAAGAACCATTTCTTCCATTCCGAACTATGACATTCATTTTATTCCAACGAACACTAATCTTGTTCCATTTGAACTTAATGACTCCATTTCGAATCATATATATCAAAATCTTCATAACAAATGCCCCTTTAAAATATGTATTTGAATCTCTTAGAAATACTTATTTTAAACATATATACAAGATTTTGATGTGACTTTTGAATAATCATGATACTTCTTGTGTATGACTTCCACCATGTCCATCAAGGCTTCTTGGACTTGAAGATGTCTCAGCAGTCATCACGGACGTAGTGCGGTTACAAAACAATGATTATCATTAATCACGCTTTACCAATGCTAACTACGCCACCTCTTTCCGGATCAACCCACGATCACGTATCCTAGCCTTAGTTGGTAAGTATTTCAACTTCCTCACTATAAAACTAATCAACTTAGTCTTTTGTTCTTTTTCCACATTCTCGAACTTTTGCTTCTTCTATTCTCGTGACAAAACCTAAGTTTTCCAACAATCTTCAACAATGTCTACAACAACATCATCCCAAATGAAGAAAATCTCCAAGAAGAAAAGTAAGAATGCGAGGGAGCGATTATGGAGAGCAAGTCGGCGGTACTCATCAAGGTCAATGCTGACTTATCTCAATCAATCTCCAAGAGCAGGAACTACTATACTCGCCTCCAGTCTTGATTCAACTAATCTTCTTTGGAAAGAGGTTTGCTCTAATGGGCCCTCTCACAGTCTTTGAAATCTTGAAAGATACCAGAAAAATCTTTCCTGTTTGTTATAACTTTAAGCCTTTGTTTAATAAAATGGATATCCCTAGGTTAGGGCCGAGAATATGAGTGAATCTTACGCCGAAAACCATAGAAACCCCCAACGTTCCTCCAAAGATCCTTTTGTCTTGGATTATGTTAAAAGCAACTTTAAACCATTCCGATCCTGCCCTACCCCTGACGTAGCTTACCAGAACTGGCTTACGAAGGTAGAAGCTAAGAAATCACACCAATGGGAGGAGCTAGGAATCTATAATTTGATCAAGTTATCGAAACCAGGCTTCACCTATAGCCATCCATTACTATTTGCATCCTTATATTTCTGGGACAGTACTTACAACACCTTTCACCTTCACGGAGGAATGATAACACCCACATTCTTGACACCAGCAGCCATCCTTTGGCTTGTCACGATGGGAGAGACTTACATTCACGATCTTGAAGAACACTCAGTATCATTGACTTGATGTCAAATTGGCGGTTCTCTAAGTTTATTAGTCATTATCAAGAAGGAGATAATGGGTCAGATGTGGAACATATTGCCTTTCTTACTCATGGTTTATCAAGATACGTGTTTTGTAGTAGGTCCTTACAGTGCTTGATGGTTTTATCCCTTTAGCTAGAGACTTACAAAATAGGAGGTATGTTTGAGTGGCTGTTACTTGTTGATCTCTCTGATTTGAGATCAATTTTTGAGGTTGAAATCCACACTCCCAAAAGATCTTGCTATTTGGCCCCTTGGTTACTCAATTATGGCTTAATGCCATGTTTGAATCCTCATTTCTCCCTTCTTGATCGTTGAACAAGATCCAGATAGCGGATCGAATTATTGAAGGTACAAGGTGAAAACTTACTCCAAATGATGATAAAGTTAAAGTCCTCTTCTCAGTTGTCATGCTTTTCTCGAAGAGACATAAATTTGAAGAGACTATGGCACCCTTTTGAGGACTCATGGACCATCCTGGTTCACCATGTCCCTTTCGGAGGCTGCTAAAAGCAAAGATTCAAGACATTTGGAAAGCCTTTTACTCCCAAGATTAATCTCCTTAAGAATCACTCCGTCCAAGAACCAAATCTTCCTGTTTGCCTATCAACCCAACTTTGTGTCGGACAATTTGGTTTATGTCGGTTAATCCACGAACCCCTTTCCCAGTGCCATCATACGGTGAACCTTCAAGGCGAAGAAGCTAAAACAGCAGAACAATACCAGACTTCGCTCGGTTTGAATTAATTCCTTTTGAACCAACCTATTTTCGTGAAGGGTTTTACGGATTGGTGGACTAAATTCTACCGGTCTTATATGTTCGATACTCTCACCATTCAAAAGAAACTAAGCGATCGTTCGATGTGCGGTACACACAAAGAAAGGTATGTTCACTCATGCCCAAGAGATTAGGGCTTTTCGTTACTTGAAACAACTTATGATCCTCGTGCTTGCAAACCAGCGTGTGTCGGCGTCCAAAACCTTGAAGGAAAAATTTAAAGAAAAAGTTTCTAAGTTCAAACTTCCTTGAGGTTGTCACACGAGGATAGGTATAGTTGGCACTCGAAATGCATCCACCTAAATTTCCCAAATTACCTACCTCGGAAGCTGGCTCAGCTTGGTTTCCCATACCCTTGGTGGTTGACTTGCAAAGAGATGTTCAAATACAAATCTAAAAAACTAAAGCCATACGAGGCTGTGACATGGAGCTCAATCATTGGCTCCATAATTTCCCAGGACATCTTCGCTATAACCTTTCTGCCATGTCGATTATACCTAATCAAGGCGCAGGTGCGAATGCTTGGGAAATCCCCAAATATTTCTTACTTTCTTTATTTTAACATTTACCTTAATGGTTTCGATTTTCCCCGACCATCGGGATCAAAGGCTAGCAGAAGGCTAGAAGAAGTAGTTCTCAACAAACCATTGAAACTGATGATACCGTGCCTGTTGTACCCCAAAATTTACCCTCTTCATTTTTTATATAAATAATTGGCTAATACTTAATTAATAGGTGCATCGCATACATATCATTCATACATTGGTCATGGGTTCGAGATTTTCCAATCGTATGAATGTGTACAATTCTGAAGAAGAGGTTTGTTTCTCAAAAGTTGAATATTTGAGGTTCTGTCAATTCAAGCATCCTCTCAGTATACAAGATGTGTGTCCAGAGGCTTCTGAGTATTATCTCGCGAGTTGAGGTTTTGGATTTCTGATCGTCTATCAGGTGGATGCTGATTACAATTTCAAGCTACAGTGTGCTGTGGTCGGATATTTGAACCCGAACTGATTCTATGGCCTTCCGTGAGTTGTGAAGCATTGGTATTTGGCTTATCGATCTACGCGATTTATCAGAAAATCAAGAACGAACAGATAAAATGATATTTGAGCGCGTGTATCAGAAAGTCAACAAAAGTCAAAGTTTGACTGAGTGGAATTTCGGGTCAAAATCGTGGTCAAAAGTCGACATTTGAAAGCGATCATTTGTTGAGAAAACGGAAGAATCGGGTAAAATGAGGTTTCTTGCATTTTAAGTAATTTTGGACTTAGAAATTTTTCTAAGTTTAAAGCACTTTGTGTTCAGACCATGTTGCGCTTTTGTATACGGTCCGTCAATGGTCGAAATTTGTGAATTGATAGTCGTTGGAAGAGCGCATTTCGTACTCCGACTTTGTCACTTGTGAAGATTTCTCCAGAAATGCGGATTGAGTTATCTGTGTCCAGAATTTGAAGTTCATAACTTTTGAAATTTTACACTTAGTAAAATTTTGAGTGTTTTTAACATGTTCAAGCCTTTCGACTTGGAGGCAATTTACACGTGTTTGAGGCATCGATTCGAATTAAATTCAACATCAAAGTTGTTCATTTAACGGCAATCTACAACTTTCTGAAGAATTGAATCCATTCGGAAAGCGGATAAAAATTACGGAGCTCGGAAGTTCGATTTATCATCTCTCAAAATTCAACACTTAGAAAAATGTGAAGTGTTTGTTTCTATGCTTTTTCTGACAGCTTGGTCGATTATGTCATAGTTCGTGGCTCGAATCGAAAAATATTCAACTGAAAAGTTGTTCATCTCACGCGATAAAACTTTGTTGAAGAAGTCGAATTCGTTCGGGACTCGGATCGGAAGTTATAAAGCTCGAAAATAAGAACTCATTATGTTTGTTAAATTCGGTATTTTTGTGCACATGTTCGGGCTGTTTTCGTCAATGTTTTGATCGCCATGAAGAAATTCGAACACGAAAGTTTGAGTTAAATTCGTCTACAAGTTCCGTTTAGAAACTTTTTCGTTTGGACGTCCGGTGGAAAAACGAGAACACCGTAAGTGACAGCATGAAGTTGTTAAAATGCAAGACAGCACATGCAATTTTTTGCCATGGTCAAGACGCATTTCATCGAACGGTTGGCATACATGCTCGAGCTGATTTCTCGTCGATCCGATCGCCGCGCGGAGAAACTTCGAACCACAAGATGAAGTTGCGTGTCCTCTACAAGTTCCGTTTAGAAACATTTTCGTTTCGGACGTCGGATTTGGGAGATACAGTCGCCCGTAAGTGAGCGGCGTGAAGTTGGAATTGCCGCAAGACATGCATCAAGACTTGCCCAATATTTCATGTCATTTCAAACACTTTTACTCGATGATTAAAGGCCTCGTTCGGATTTTGTTGAACTATAAAGTTGTAGTATCACCGTGAACTTTCAATGGTGTCAAATTCACGTCATTTGGTCGAGTATAGGAAAAGTTATAGATCCGCAAAGGGTGTAAGTGGATTAATTTAAGACTTGACACTTAGAGAAATGTTTTCAAACGTTCAAAGCAGTTTGTGTCGGCGGCTTGAGCAAAATCTGTTGGCGTGTGATTTATTTTCGCCGGGTTCTCTCTCGTCGTTTCAAGGTCAGGTGCGCTGAGTCTGGCCATTGTGCCTCCAGGTCTTTTCTTTCACTGCTTCATGGCAGTGGTAACAGGCTTACCACCACCGCTTGACCATTCTTTCAGCACATGGCGAAAATCACCATAAACACCATAATTGTCCACTTTCTTTCTCTCGTATACTTCCTCGCATGCCTTTCTCCGCCGTGACCACACATATTTCTCTCCCACTTTCTTCCATTCAACACCTTGTCCGCAATCTATTACCATACCAACTCTCCGTCTTCTTCTTTCATCTCTGTCTTTTCACCGCCGCAAGACGCTTCTTCCATCACCAACATATTCCACCATCTCTGAAATCTCTCATCTCGGATCCAAAAGCGCCTTCTTTCTTTGAGTTATCTGTTGTTGCGATTCGAAGCCGCTTAAGCTCATCCTTTTCATCTGCAAGAAGCAGCTTGAGCTCATCATATTGCTCGACGTTGTTATCTTCATCAAGCGGTTAAGCAGTTACGATATCTCGGCGGGATTGAAATTCTCTTTTGGCATTTTCCATCATCGAGAGGTCCGATGTCTCAAAGAATTCAATCATCCTAACATTGTTAGGTTGTTGAATGTAAGGAGCAGTAAGGATACAAGATCAATTTCTTTGATCTGAATCCATTTCATGAGTGCTCGATACATTCCTGTTCGTCTCCATAGCAAGAAGAAATTCAGATCGACGCTATTATCAGTTGAAACAAGCATACAGATTCACGATTGCGTTCAAGTTTCGAGCAAAAACTGAGGTCATCTCTCAAAGATTAGAATCGTCTATTTCCGATATCAAAATCTAAATTGCGAAATTATCGATGGCTATTCGGATCTCACGCCGGCTGGCGCTTTTATGACAAGATTTCTTGAAGTTTGGTTGAGTTTTGAAGAAAGCGGTGAAATTCAATCGTGAGAAATAAACCAGAAGCGGCCAAGTTTTATTCGAGGTTCGTGCGTCTCACCGTTGAGACAATAGGAGAAGGCAACCGGCAAGCCTTGTCCGGTGATGGTCCATGAAGCCTCGGCGTGTCGCTCTCAATGGTACATGCCTTTTCATGAGCCAATCCACTTATTGCCACGTGTCCTTAATTTATTTCAAAATATAAGAAAATCGAATTATACTTAAGTTATTCCTTGACCAATTGATGTATAGTTACATGAAATAACAATTAAAACGTGACATAATCTGAGTAAAAAAATGCTGATTTTATTTTTTGGACAAAAACAGAGATTTGGACTTAGACAAAAAAAAAGCAGAAACGGGCTTAGGAACAATTTAGACTGGGCCTAATAAAAACACTAAAACACCTCCCTGTTTAAAGCCCATAGCAGCGATATAACTAGTTCTAGTTCATTTAGAATTCTGTTTTGCACCCCCCTGTTCATGCTTCATAATTTTGACACATAGCTTAGTTTAGCTTCCGATTTCGTTTGTTTTGACATGTAAAAAATACATAGAAAATATATTCTGACATTTTAGGATATTAGAACATTTTTGACATTTTTTGACATTTCTTTTAATTTTTTTTTTAATTCATTTTTAATAACATGATTAAAAGTATGTTTCACTCATGCCATTTGAAGTATTATGGAGCGTTTCTATACTTGTTTTTTGGGTCTAACTCCCTTCTTGCAGGTGTTTTGCATTTGTACACCCACGTGTGCATTTCTATACTTGTTTTTGGGTCTAACTCCTTCTTGCGGTGTTTTGTGTTTGTACACCGCGTGTACATCCTTTTGTTTGCTTTTGGGTCTAACTCCTTTTGGGGCGTTGTTGCTTCACATGCGCCTAAACGCATCCTCTTTTTTGATGCCTCGAGCTATTCTCACGGTTTACTCTTGTTGCTTGGCTGTAGTACTTGAAGTTTTCCGGAGTATTTCTATAGCTTGCGTTGCTCTTCGGATTTAATATTCGTCGGGTATTTATTTTACTTCATGTACTGCATTCTCTTACAGCTTTCCTAGATATCATGAGAAGTAGGGCTTTACAGCTTTCTTTTGCCATGAGAAGTAGGAATAGAGATGCATGAAGGCTTCAGTAGTTGGAGCATGTTCAGGAACCCCTACGGTTTATTTAAAGACCGTTTAGGCAATTCTACTTGTGATCTGTGCATATTTGCTTGTTTATTTCCTGCAGGTTCCCTTGGTTAGGTTTGGTTCTCTAGCCTAGACTTTAGGATTCACATCCTTTGCATGTTAACATAGGTAGAGATTCCCTCATCTTCAACCATAGGGCTAACCTTTTGTTTTGCTAGTTTCTTTTTGCATGTTGCATGTGATTAAAACTAAAACTTGATTTTCCTTTCAAACTCAAAACACATAATAATGGTTTAAACTCCTTTCTCAAGGTAAAATAACCAACCAACACCAACTCTTTTCGCTTTGGCGCTTTCTTTTCTTTTGTGTTTAAAACATTTTCACAAATAAAAACACAAAACACACCAAAACAAGTGAGCCAACTACTACGCTCTGACTTTCCCATTGCAGCGAGAATCGTAGGCATCTTGTCACGGGGCTCGATGAAGCGAACTTTGTAAATATTTCCTTCTTTTCCCGTGTTTTCTTTTTATTTTCTTTTCTTTCACATACATTCTCTTTTAGCATACGGATGTAGCAATTAAGTAGTAAATAGATATAAGCACACCGTTTAGAGCGAGAGAAGTAGAAGTGGATACTGTGAGTACTACTGGCGTGTAGGTGCTAATACCTTCCCTCGTAGATTCCACCACATCTCTCGGTTCTTAAGACCGTGCCTTATCCTTTTAGGTTTTCATGCGTTCACCTTTCTCCTTTTGAGATAAAAAGCGTTCGATGGCGACTTCATTGATATGATTATCGGATGATGTTCATAGGTTGTTTCATGGGACTTCACTGGGATCGTGCAGACTGTCTGGTCCGATCGAGTCGATCCTAGCTTTTATTTTCATGTCATTGGGTGTTTATTTATTTGTTTATCTATTTACGCTTTATCGCACCATCCTTTGTATGCTTGCATTGCATTCTATGTGGCATATTTTTGCTTCCATATCTTTGGTTGAGGCAGACTGAGTTGTTCTCTTGATTGGGTGGGTGTTACCATGAGGTAAAAGGCCCAATACGAGCTATGGTGACATATAGGAACAGGACTAGAGTGGGCCATGATTGCTATGTGCGTGAGGTCTAAATAGCACATTCATGTGGTTCCGCGCTCGAGACGAGGTTGAAGCGATATTATCATCATCACGTAGGTGTTACGATGATATTACTTAGCGGGAGACTTTCGACTCTGAGTCACCCTTGACCTTACCACTGCCTAGATTACACGTGAGTGGGAGGGATATTATTACAGTGCGGATGGTGACTATGTTACATTGGTGACTATGTTCATTGGTGACTTGGTATTTTCTATTGATGATCCGATGTTTTACTGTGGTGACTATGATATCATTCGGTGGCATTTTTTAGCGTTACTGTCGATTTTTGGTTTTCTTCAATCGGAGCGTAAGCAGATAGCGATTTGATCGGTGTTCATGGAATTAGTAAAACCATGATCAATGCATAATGTATTTCCATCATAGCATGTTTATTTTTAAAGAAATGTCGAGAAAAAAGCATGTTATTTTATCTAACCCATGCATATCATTTCGGGACTTCTTGTGGTTTACTCAACATCGGGATGGATACCAATAATCAAATCAACACCGAGGCCCTAAGGAAGACTCCTCATACTCTTTCGTTATTCGACATCTACGAGTAAGAGCCGGAGGTATTCTTGTGAAGGATCCGATTGAAAAGAGTTCAAAAGATCATGGGAACATATGCAGTTACTAATGGAGGATTATGAGTTCTATGCCATGCAATCTCTACTCCAGTTTTATGATAGTGAGCTCAGGTGTTTTACCTTTCAAGATTATCAGTTAGCACCTACTCTTGAGGAGTACTCTTTCCTTTTGGGTATTAGTATCACAAGCAGTTTGCCTTTTGTCAAAAGAATGGGTACTCCTGATTTTGAAGCCATTGCTAAAGCCCTTGGTTTATGCGTTAGTGAAGTAAGGGGCAATTGGGCCCCGAAAGATCACACTTGTGGACTTCCGTTGGGTTTCTTTTTAGTCAAAGCTGATGAATTTACCAAGGTTGGTAGTTGGAAAAGCTTCAATACTATCTTAGCCGTCATGATCTATGGTATGGTGATTTTTCCCTCTTTTGAGAAGTTGGTGGATGTTGCTGCGATTTCTGTTTTCATGAATGACAATCCGGTTCCTACCATCTTGGCTGATACATATTATGCCATTCACTCGCCATGGTCAAAAGGCGTGTTATGGGTTGTATGCCTTTACTTTATCGTTGGTTCAACGCATTTGCCAAAGAGGGGCATTTGTTGATTATGCTAAAACCATGAAGTGGTCTAGCGAATCATCGCACTCACTTCATATGATATAGTTTGGAATACCATGTCGAGCGGTTCGAGATCATTACTAGTTGTGGAGAGTTTCCAAATGTACCATTGATGGGACCTAAAGGTTGCATCGTTATAATCCTATATTGTACGCCGTCAACTAGGATATCCTTTGACTGAAGTACCTTTGTTCGTCGGTTGTGAAACTATCTTCTTTGCAAATGATGAGAACCCGTTTTGCTAACAGATTTTCGTTGCATGGGCTCGGTTCACAAAAAAGGGTACGGTTTTCTTTGGCCAAAATTATGTGTTTGATTCTTACAGTTGGTTAAAGATCGGGTCTCAAGATTCGGCTTCCATACAAAAGGGAAGCACCTTTGTATTCTCAACCTGGTTCCTTGGTTGAAAGTCTGGTACCTGATTTTGCTACTTCTTATTCTTCATCCGTAATCTCTCCTCCAGGTTTCGTGCGTATTGAGGTTTACAAACAGCTCCAATCGGAGAATTCAGCTTTGGAGGAACAATTACAAGCTCGAGCCATGGACCTAGCATTTGCTCTTCAAGATAAAAAGAGGTTATCTATTGAGATTGAGCAGAAAGACCAAGTTTTGAAGGCTTATGGCTTACTTGAAGAAACCAAGAGAGCCAAAGGTGGTAGTTCCTCTTCTTTGATCGGATGACCAAAGAGTTTGTGAGGTACAAGAAAAGTTGAAGAATATGCGGATAGCTAATGAGAAATTGAAAGCCAAGCATGGTGAAGAAATCGGTTTTAAGGCGACTCCATAAGGAAGAATCCAATGCTAAAGAGTCCCTTTGAGAAGGAAAGAACTTGAAGTTGAAGCCCAAAGTCGACAAGAAGCGGATGACTATCCTTTCTAAAGAGGTTGGAGATTTGAAGACTAAGTGGCAATATGCTAAAGATGGAGAATATGCAGCATACACCACCATGTTGAGGGTCGAGACATTCATGTGGCTAAGCTAGTAGCCGAGATCCATACGCTCAAGGCGCAAGTGGCCCCTAAATAAGTAGTTGCAAATGTTATTTGATGTTATTTGATTCGACGAATCACCTCCAGGCTTGTCGGATGGGGTTCGCTCACTATTGTGTTTGTATTAATACTCTGTGATCGTGGAATCTTGTATGACTCTATTTCATCTATGCATTTGAGATTTGATTCTCAATCGATTGTGTGTACGGTCTTGATAATTCTTGTTGTCACTATCCTATTATTATTTGATGTTTGATAACAAATTGCAGGAATGTCCTGGAAGTGATCATTTCATGCATCATGCATTAACCATGCATATACATACATTGTGCATAACAAGCATTTGAACTTGGGATTTCTCTTACTCAAATTTGGTATTTTTCTCGAATTGTGAACTTTGCCTCCGTGCCATTTCGTTTGAAATCGAGTGATGAAGCAACTTGGCGAGGCCCGGATGAGATGAAAAACAGATGGGATTTCTCATGTTGGACATGCAAGACTTGAGAGAAGAGAACCAGGTTGAAGACTCGGTAGGCTTGGTGATGGAAATTTTAGGGACCGTGTTGAGAAGGGAGATGACCCAGTTTTCCTACAAAGTAGTTCCTATTCCTCCTTATACTCGGGGTTTTTCTTTGAGCCCTAAAGGCTGGACATGCATCTACTCCATCCTGTATTCGAGGTCTCCTCGTTCACGTCAATTCCTATTGTTGGAAAGGTCTAGAGGTAGATCTCTTCAACCATGGTCGCCACACTCAAAAGCAATTTGATCCTATTCCGATGCCATATGCTCGGTTGCTTCCTCATTGCTCAAGTTTCGGTTGGTTGAACTCCAAACTCTTGCCCTGCAGAGGGATTCTATTCGAGTCTGATGGCTTGATGGTGATTTCCATTAGGGCACCACATCGCAATACTGAGGGGCTGTGACCTTGAAAAATGAGGTTCAGGATTTCCTTGACAAAGGGATTATCCGGTTTACTTCCACAGGGTTGAGCACACAAGTCAATTTAGCTCCAGCTGCTGATATGACCGTTATGCTGTTTGCTATACCTCAAGCGAGTTTGTGCGTCGAAGAGGGATAATCGACCGCCCCACCCACCGGCTCATCAAGCGCCTCGTCAGCAGAATCAAAGACAACAAGAGATTCGCGCTCCTAGGTGGTTTGATGTTATTCCTATGAGCTATGCAGATTTGTTTGTCCGTTTGAATGATCTTAAGCTGGTTGTTCCCTGCATTTTGCTCCCTCCTTGGATAAACAGACCGAAACTACGATGTTAATGCTAGGCGTGAGTTTCATTCGGAACCTTGGGGCATAGTATTGAAGATTGCCATGCATTCAAGTGCAAGATACAGGATCTGATTGAGGCAAAAGCTATCAGTTTCACACCAGATGGTCATGTTCGGGTCCTCCGCTAGCTCAGCAAATGTCAAGACTTCAAAATGCATCATCAAAAGCAACAAGTCAAGTCTCCTCAGCCAATTTCAAGATTCATTTGCATTCTCATTTGTAATCTTTCTTGTTTGTTTAGTACATGCTTGTATGCAGAACATTTTCATCTTCTGAATGATTATCATAATGCATTGAATATGTTTGTCTTGAACTAATCCATTTGTATGCACTTTTAATTGTTTTCAAATGTTTTTGATATCCAACTCTTGTTAATAAAGCAAAACCTCCAGTAGGGAGGATGACGAAAATATACCAAGAATTTCAACGGTATTGCTTTCAAATAAAAACCCAACGGCGATGTACAAGCCTTGTTTCAAATCCCCAAACAAGGAGATATAAGGGAGTTAGACCCTCGTTAACCCTTTTGAGCCTTGAGTAGGAGTTTCTTTTACTTCGGAGAAAATCCTCATTTTAAACCCAGGCGGGGGTAGTGTTGATTAATCGATTGAGCATTCAAAACTCACCGAGTATACATCAAAGGATACAACAATGGCTATCCTTCAAAGGTTGAGCGTAGCGATCAGTTTCAATTGACAACAATGTGCATCATGGAAGGACAATACCCCAGCAGGAACTCCTTATCCGAAGAGGACTTAGATCTCCACAATCACCTCTAGCAAATCAAAAAGCGATTGTGAAGATCAACGGTGGTTCAAAAAAAAAAGAAAAGCAAAAAAAAAAGAAGAAAAGCCCGCTAAGTCGAACTTGGAAATAAGTCGCTTAGGCAAAATAAAAGGCAAATGTTAAAAAGCAAATTGGGCCGTGAGGATAATCCAAGAACATCCTCAATAAAGAACAAAGTCGTTGATCAGACACCAAGTGAAAGGGTGAGTGGCTATCGGGTCCAAGAAATCTCGTCCTTAACAAAGTCAAAGTTATACGATCAAGAAACTGCAATGGTTTCTCAACTTTCAATTTCCTCTTGTGAGAGATGATTGCTCGCATCAAGTTAACTGAACATAGGTTCGGAGAATATCATGAAGGGGGTGGGCACCAAATATTTTGAGCCTAAAAAATCTTTCTTTCTAAAAACCGTGAACCAGGCCACGTTACAACCCTTAAAAGTCCTAACTGAAGTAGGGTTAATTTGAAAGCTAAGCTGTGATGAGAACGCGGTATCCTGACTCCTAGGAGACTTGCTAATACCTTTGAGTTGGTATCATTCCATTTTTTGTTATCTTCTGCACAAAAAAGATGTTTTAACATCTTTTCAAAAGCTTTTTGTTTCAAGACAAGCATAGGATTTGCATTAGAATTATCATTTTTAGGATAAAACATTCTTTGCATATGAACAGGTGCTCAAACATCCAGTAAGCTTGCATAATGAGCATCAAATGAATACCTTGATTGTCCCAAGGGGCAGGTTGTCTGAAAATCTATTGAATGGCCTTTCAAAGAATCATCTTAATCTGGGGCATTCAAAATGGTATTATATCCTTCAGGGCTCATTAAAGCGGGGCAACTTTGTCAAGGTTGGCCAATCCTTTGACAGGGGGCATGTTGACTATTCATGTTTCACTCGGGGTTGAAAGTGGCGTATGGGTGATGATTACGGATGTCGATTACTCATTTGATTGAAATTCCTATATCTTGAAGAATACTCTTCAATATAGGGTCCTCTCCCGTTGAGTCATTTCCTATCTGAAACGGTCTCAAATTTGATCTTGAAGTTTGTCGGTCGAGTTGTTCTTCTTGATTCAAGCTTTAACCTTGTCTTTCTTGAATGAGTCATACGCTCTTCGTTTTTGTGCAAAACCGTCGGTTATCTGCATTACCTTTCCGACATTTGGGTATCCACACTCGGTGTGTGGTAATCCAAATGCTTGATACTCTTGAAGAATTATACCGCCTTTGGCACAGAGGATATTATAGTTCTTGCGACACTTTCGGTGTCCATACCTTCACAACTTTTGTCGGAGTTCGTCTTAACTAGGCGTTCTTCCCCTTTGCAAGTTCATCTTCACACGGATGTCCTTCCCATGAGTTCGTCTTAACTAGCGTTCTTCCCTTTGCAAGTTCATCTTCACAGATGTCCTTCCCGCAGTTCGTCTTAACTAGAGTTCTCTTCTTGCAAGTTCATCTTCACGCAGATGTTCTTCCCCGCAAGTTCGTCTTAACTAGGCGTTCTCTTCCCTTTGCAAGTTCATCTTTACGGATGTCCTTCCCATAAGTTCGTCTTAACTAGGCGTTTTCTTTCCTTTGCAAGTTCATCTTCCATGGATGTTCTTTCCTTGCGAGTTCGTCTACCCGACGTTCTCTTTTCCTTATTAGTTCGTTTTCACATATTTGTCTTGTTCTTTCTTCGCGAGTTCGTCTTCGTCGGCGTCCTCTTCTTCTTTTTCCTACAAGTTCATCCTCATGCGGTGTCCTTTCTCTCGAGTTCGGTCCTTGACCGACGATGCTCCCTCTCATGGATTTTTCTTCCATTATCGGGTATCTCATGACTTGGTGCCCTCATGCCATCCTCCAATGAAATTGGTATCTCGTTTCGATAAGCATGGACGAAAACCCAGTGAAACACGCAAGAATCGGATGTAGCTTTTGTCATGATACCATATTTGGTGAATCTCCTAGCGGATGTTGTTATCGACAAATCCTTATTGTAGAACATGGTACTAATCCCGGTGCGGGTTGACAATATTGTCTCGGTGAAAGTCTAGTGGATGTTCTCCAAAAGCATAGTGTATCTGATATTCCCTATGGAGGTGTTATCTGGATTGTTGATCGGTTTGATCCCCAATGAGTCGCATATTATCCACAGATGATCCTCTCGAGAGGTTCTCATCTCTTGACATCTCCGTAGTTGACATATCTTTGTCTCCCCACTAGGGTTGTGATGGGTAGCGGTGGAAGATCTTTTCTAGGGCGTATATTCTATTTCCTAGCGGACCTCTGTCAAGTGCGGGTCTCCCGGCATCATTTCCTCAGGCTCATCAAGCAAGATTGGTTGTCTTGAGAGATCTTTAGATTTTTTGGGCATTCCTCGATGCTCTAATCCCGTGAGTTCTTATTTCATTCATTTTATATATGTCTTGCATGCATCATTACATTGACATAATCCCCTAAAGAGTCATACATCTCATAGGATTCTGGTCGAAATGCATTTTCATCCCCAGCAATGTCAAGTTTCTTTTGGAATCCGTTGTGTCCGCTTTCTTCCGTGTATGTCCATCTTCTTCGATTAGTGTTGGCGCAGCCCTTATCACGGTGCAACACGTCTTGATTCAACAAGCCACACTTGTCTTTCCTCCTCAGTCTGATTACGAGTCGATAAAGCAAATCGGCACCTTTAGTCTTTGCATCACAAACCCGCCCGAGTTGTCGGGCGTAAATGTGGTTAGTCTACGTATCTAGTCTTTATTTCCACTTGCATGTCGGTCCTTCCACGGCATTGTGGGTCTTTGAGAACAAGAATACTCTTGTTTCCTCTTCCTCGTAAAATAATCGGCACCTTTAGTCTTTGCATCACAAACCCGCCCGAGAGGTTGTCGTAAATGTGGTTAGTCTACTTGGTGTATCTAGTCTTTATTTCCACTTGCATGTCGGTCCTTCCACGGCATTGTGGGTCTTTCGAGAACAAGAATACTCTTGTTTTTGTCATCGATAAAGCCTAATCGGCACCTTTAGTCTTTGCATCACATATCCTTGTATCGTGCGTGAAATGTGTTAGTCTACTTGGTGTATCTAGTCTTTATTTCCACTTGCATGTCGGTCTTTCCACGGCATTGTGGGTCTTTCGAGAACAAGAATACTCTTGTTTTTGTCATCGATAAAGCCTAATCGGCACCTTTAGTCTTTGCATCACATATCCATGGTATTGAAATGGTTAGTCTACTTGGTATATCTAGTCTTTATTTGCATGTCAATCTTTCACGGCATTGTGGGTCTTTCGAGAACAAGAATACTCTTGTTTTTGTCATCGATAAAACCTAATCGGCACCTTTAGTCTTTGCATCATATCATGGTATCGGCGTAAATGTGGTTAGTCTACTTGGTGTATCTAGTCTTTATTTCCACTCATGTCGATCCTTCCACGGCATTGTGGGTCTTTCGAACAAGAATACTCTTGTTTTTGTCATCGATAAAGCCTAATCGGCACCTTTAGTCTTTGCATCACATATCCTTGTTGTCGGTAATAAATGTGGTTAGTCTACTTGGTGTATCTAGTCTTTATTTCCACTTGCATGTCAGTCTTTCCCTGGCATTGTGGGTCTTTCGAGAACAAGAATACTCTTGTTTTTGTCATCAGTAAAGCCTAATCGGCACTTTTAGTCTTTGCATCACAAACCCGCCCGAATTGTCGGCGTAAATGTGGTTAGTCTACTTGGTGTATCTAGTCTTTATTTCCACTTGCATGTCAGTCCTTCCCTGGCATTGTGGGTCTTTCGAGAACAAGAATACTCTTGTTTTTGTCATCAGTAAAGCCTACTCGGCACTTTCTAGCCTTTGCATCACTAACCCGTCCGGTTATTCCCTGGCGTAATGTGGTAGTCTAGTCGGTGTATCAAGTCTTTGCTTCCGCTTACGTGTCAGCTCTCCCCTGATATTGCGGATTGAATTGGGTAGAGGCCAATTCTTCTTAGGCCAGGTTAGCACTTGTGCACCTTCCAGGTTCATTTATTACGTGCCTTTTAGGAACAAATACCCTTTTGTCTCCCTTACCGAGTGTAGCTTACGAGTCGATAAAGCCTACTCGGCACTTTCTAGCCTTTGCATCACTAACCCGTCCGGTTATTCCCTGGCGTAATGTGGTAGTCTAGTCAGTGTATCAAGTCTTTGCTTCCGGCACGTGTCGCCTCTCCCGATATTCGGATTGAATTGGGTAGAGCCAATTCTTCTTAGGTCGAGTTAGCACTTGTACACCTTCCGAGAGTTCGGCATTTATACGTGCTTTCTTTGGTTGTGTGATTAAGCTGGTGCAATATGCTCCTTTTCTCCAGTGAGGTTCCTTAGAATTTTGGAATGTCCACACCTATCTCTTGTTGTAGCTTTTGGGATTCAAAGTGTAAATTTCTGGGTCCGTTTTGATATTGAATCACCTCATACCTTGTCGCTCGAAAGGCAGACGCCAATCTCGCTCCTAAGCTAGAGGATGATTGAATAGGGGCAGCTGTTGTACCCCATAATTTACCCTCTTCATTTTTTATATAAATAATTGGCTAATACTTAATTAATAGGTGCATCGCATACATATCATTCATACATTGGTCATGGGTTCGAGATTTTCCAATCGTATGAATGTGTACAATTCTGAAGAAGAGGTTTGTTTCTCAAAAGTTGAATATTTGAGGTTCTGTCAATTCAAGCATCCTCTCAGTATACAAGATGTGTGTCCGGAGGCTTACAGTATTATCTCATGAGTTGAGGTTTTGGATTTCGATCGTCTATCGGTGGATCTTGATTACAATTTCAAGCTACGATGTCTTTGTGGTCGGATATTTGAACCCGGCGATTCTATGGCCTTCCGTGAGTTGTGAAGCATTGGTATTTGGCTTATCGATCTCGCGATTTATCGGAAAATCAAGACGAGCAGATAAAATGATATTTGGCGCGTGTCGGAAAGTCAACAAAAGTCAAAGTTGGTGAGTGGAATTTCGGGTCAAAATCGTGGTCAAAAGTCGACATTTGAAAGCGATCATTTGTTGAGAAAAATCGGAAGAATCGGGTAAAATGAGGTTTCTTGCATTTTAAGTAATTTTGGACTTAGAAATTTTCTAAGTTTAAAGCACTTTGTGTTCACGAATATGTTGCGCTTTGTGTCTGGTCCGTCGTGGTCGAAAATTTGTGAATTGATAGTCGTTGGAAAGGCGCATTTCGTACTCGACTTTATCCTTTGATTTCTCCAAATGCGGTTCGAGTTATCTGACCTTGAAATTTGAAGTTCATAACTTTTGAAATTTTACACTTAGTAAAATTTTGAGTGTTTTAACATGTTCAAGCGCTCGACTTGGAGGCAATTTACGTGTTTTGAGGCATCGATTCGAATTAAATTCAACATCAAAGTTGTTCATTTAACGGCAATCTACAACTTTCTTGAAGGAATTGAATCCATTCGGAAAGCGGATAAAAATTACGGACTCGGAGATTCGATTTATCATCTCTCAAAATTCAACACTTAGAAAAAATGTGAAGTGTTTGTTTCTATGCTTTTCTTGTGACTTGAGGTCGATTATGTCATAGTTCGTGGCTCGAATCGAAAAATATTCAACGAAAAGTTGTTCATCTCACAGTATAAAACTTTGTTGAAGGTCGACGTTCGGGACTCGGATCGGAAGTTATAAAGCTCGGAAAATAAGAACTCATTATGTTTGTTAAATTCGAGTATTTTGTGCACATGTTCGGGGCTGTTTCGTCAATGTTTGATCGCATACGAAGAAATTCCGAACACGAAAGTTTGAGTTCGTAATTCCGTCTACAAGTTCCGTTTAGAAACTTTTTCGTTTCGGACGTCCAGCTGAAGCGAGCGCCCGTAAGTGGCGAAGCATGAAGTTGTTAAAATGCAAGACAACACATGCAATTTTTGCCATGGTCGAGCGCATTTCATCGAGCATTGGCACGCATGCTCGGAGCTGATTTCTCGTCGATCCGATCGCCGCGGAGAAACTTCGAACACGAAGATGAAGTTTGCCGTGTCCTCTAAGTTCCGTTTAGAAACATTTCGTTTCGGACGTCGGACTGGAGATACGTGTCGCCGTAAGTGAGCAGCGTGAAGTTGGAAATTGCCGCGAGACATGCATCAAGACTTGCCCACCAGCCAAGCATTTCATCAAACACTTCGGGACAAATTTCAAACACTTTTTACGATGATTAAGGCCTCGTTCGGTTTTTGTTGAACTATAAAGTTGTAGTATCACCGTGAACTTTCCAATGGTGTCAAATTCACGTCATTTGGTCGAGTATCGGAAAAGTTATAGATCCATAAAGTGGTGTAAGTGGATTAATTTAAGACTTGACACTTAGAGAAATGTTTTCAAAAAGCGTTCAAAGCAGTTTGTCGGCATGACTTGAAAAAATCTGGCGTGTGATTATTTTTCATCGGAGTTCAACATCAATGTTGTTGTATTAAGTGTGCTCTTGATTCGGCGCTCGTTGTGTCGGTCGGGCTACTACACAGATAGGGGCGTCCAAAGCAGGCTGTATGTTTGTTTTCGTTTAGAAAAGTGCTAGCATGGAGATATTCATGCGATAACTAACAGGATCCGTTTTTTCCATCACCACTATTCTCTAACATCTTCTTTTTCATACAATAACCTTCACCATTAAAACAAAATATATAAAACATCATCACCATTTTCTTTTTCCTCTCTTCACTCTTAACCACATTCCATTTTCCACTTTCTTTTACCAAAAAAAAACTAGAGAACTTTCTTTTGCTTTTCCATTCATCTTCATCAAAAAAAACAACCAGACCAACTCTCTTTTCTCCTTCTCCACGAAAGCAGGCGATAACAAACTCCATTCTTCATTCATTCTTCATCTCTAACCTTCAATCCTCCATTCTTGTTCACCTCTAACAACCCTAACAGTAACACAATACTCCATTCACCTTGGTTTAACAATCTCTAGCCATTGACCACCTCAGGTCTTTTTCTTTCCTGCTATGGCCGTCGTAACAAACTTACAACCACGACAACCATTCTTCAAAATCACCATAAACACCATAATTGTCACTTTCTTTCTCTCATCTATATACTTCCTCACGCCATAACTCTCTCCCGTGACCACACATTGCCGTTCTCTCCACTTTCTTCCATTCAACAACACTTTGTCACAATACCACTGCAGCCATACCACTCTCGTTCTTCTTCTTTCATCTCTGTCTTTTCACACGGAACCGCTTCTTCCATCACCAACATATTCCACCATCTCTAGCAAAATCTCTCATCTTAGATCCGCCTTCTTTCTTTGAGTTATCTCGGCGATTGTTGCCGATTCAAGAAGCCGCTTACTTTCATCCTTTTCATCTCTGCAAAAAGTTGAGCTCATCTCATATTGCTCGACACCGTTGTTATCTTCATCAAGCGGTTAAAAGCAGTTCGATATCTCGGCGAGGAATTGAAATTTTCTTTTGGCATTTTCCATCATCGAGAGGTCCGATGTCTCAAAGAATTCAATCATCCTAACATTGTTAGGTTGTTGAATGTAAGGAAGCGATAAGGATACAAGATCAATTTCGATGACGAATCCATTTCATGAGTGCTCGATACATTCTGTTCGTTTCCATAGCAAGAAGAAATTCGGATCGGCGCTTTATGTCGGTTGAAACAAGCATCTGATTCACGATTGCGTTCAAGTTTCGAGCAAAAGCGGGGTCATCTCTCAGAATTAGAATCGTCTATTTCCGATATCAAAATCTAAGAAGTTGCGAATTATCGATGGCTATTCGGATCTCACGCAAGCCTCAGCTTTTATGACAAGATTTCTTGAAGTTTGGTTGAGTTTTGAAGGAAGCGGAGGTGAAATTCATGTCTGTGAGAAATCGACCAAGTGGCCAAGTTTTATTCGAGTTAAGTCGTCCACCGTTGAGACAACCGGAGAAGCAACGCAAGCAACATCCGTTGATGGTCCATGAAGCCCTCGGCGTGTCGCTCTCCAACTGGTACATGCCTTCTTACTCATGAGCCAATCCCTTATTGCCACGTGTCACTTAATTTATTTCAAAATATAAGAAAAATCTGAATTATACTTAAGTTATTCCTTGACCAATTGATGTATAGTTACATGAAATAACAATTAATGACATAATCACGAGTAAAAAATCTGATTTTATTTTTTGGACAAAAACAGAGATTTGGACTTAGACAAAAAAAAAGCAGAAACGGGCTTAGGAACAATTTAGACTGGGCCTAATAAAAACACTAAAACACCTCCCTGTTTAAAGCCCATAGCAGCGATATAACTAGTTCTAGTTCATTTAGAATTCTGTTTTGCACCCCCCTGTTCATGCTTCATAATTTTGACACATAGCTTAGTTTAGCTTCCGATTTCGTTTGTTTTGACATGTAAAAAATACATAGAAAATATATTCTGACATTTTAGGATATTAGAACATTTTTGACATTTTTTGACATTTCTTTTAATTTTTTTTTTAATTCATTTTTAATAACATGATTAAAAGTATGTTTCACTCATGCCATTTGAAGTATTATGGAGCGTTTCTATACTTGTTTTTTGGGTCTAACTCCCTTCTTGCAGGTGTTTTGCATTTGTACACCCACGTGTGCATTTCTATACTTGTTTTTTGGGTCTAACTCCCTTCTTGCAGGTGTTTTGTGTTTGTACACCCACGTGTACATCCTTTTGTTTGCTTTTTGGGTCTAACTCCCTTTTTGCAGACGTTGTTGCTTCACATGCGCACAAACGCGCATCCTCTTTGCTTTGATGCCTCGAGCTATTCTCACCGGTTTACTCTTATTGCTTGGCTGTAGTACTTGAAGTTTTCCGGAGTATTTCTATAGCTTGCGTTGCTCTTGGTTAATATATTATTCGGGTTTATTTTACTTCATGTCTTGCATTCTCTTCTGACTTTCCTAGATATCATGAGAAGTAGGGCTTTCTGACTTTCTTTTGCCATGAGAAGTAGGAATAGAGATGCATGAAGGGGCTTCGTGGTTGGAGCATGTTCGGGAACCCCTACTGTTTATTTAAAGACCCGTTTAGGGCAATTCTACTTGTGATCATGCATATTTGCTTGTTTATTTCCTGCGGGTTCCTTGGTTAGGTTTGGTTCTCTAGCTAGACTTTAGGATTCACATCCTTTGCATGTTAACATAGGTGAGATTCCTCATCTTCAACCATAGGGCTAACCTTTTGTTTTGCTAGTTTCTTTTGCATGTTGCATGTGATTAAAACTAAAACTTGATTTTCCTTTCAAACTCAAAACACATAATAATGGTTTAAACTCCTTTCTCAAGGTAAAATAACCAACCAACACCAACTCTTTTAGCCTTCTGGCGCTTTCTTTTCTTTTGTGTTTAAAACATTTTCACAAATAAAACACAAAACACACCAAAACAAGTGAGCCAAACTACGGCTGACTTTCCATTGCGCAGCGAATCGTGGCATCTTGTCACGGGGCTCGACAGCGAACTTTGTAAATATTTCCTTCTTTTCCGTGTTTTCTTTTATTTTCTTTTCTTTCACATGCATTCTCTTTTATACGGATGTAGCAATTAAGTAGTAAATAGATATAAGCACACCCATTTAGCGAAAGTAGAAGTGGATACCGTGAAAGTACTACAGGCGTGTAGGGTGCTAATACCTTCCTTACGTAATAGATTCCCTTACCCTATCTCTCGGTCGCAAGACCGTGCCTTATCCTTTTAGGTTTTGCGATCGTTCACCTTTCTCCTTTGCGAGATAAAACGTTCGATGGCGACTTCATTGATCGATTATCGGATGATGTTCAGCCGGTTGTTTCAGCTGGCGACTTCACTGGGGATCGTGCAGACCTGTGCTGGTCCGATCAGGAGTCGATCCTAGCTTTTATTTTCATGTCTATTGGGTGTTTATTTATTTGTTTATCTATTTACCTGCTTTATCGCACCATCCTTTGTATGCTTGCATTGCATTCTATGTGGCATATTCTGCTTCCATATCTTTGGTTGAGGCTGTCTGAGAGTTGTTCTCTTGATTGGGTGGGTGTTACCATGAGGTAAAAGGCCCAATACACAGGCTATGAGTGACATATAGGAACACATAGGACTAGAGTGGACGCATGATTGCTATGTGACGTGAGGTCTAAAATAGCACATTCATGTGGTTCCTTCGAGGCGAGGTTGAGCGCGTATTATCTCATCATCCGTGGGTGTTACGATGATATTACTTAGCGGAGACTTTCGACTCTGAGTCACCCTTGACCTTACCACAGCCTAGATTACACACGTGGTGGGGAGGGATATTATTACAGTGCAGATGGTGACTATGTTATTGGTGACTATGTTGACTTGGTATTTTATTGATGATCTGATGTTTTCTGTTGGTGACTATGATATCATTCGGTGGCATTTTTTAGCCGTTACTCTGTCTGATTTTTGGTTTTTCTTCAATCAGAGCAGAAACAGCGCAACAGTTTGATCAGTGTTCATGGAATTAGTAAAACCATGATCAATGCATAATGTATTTCCATCATAGCATGTTTATTTTTAAAAGAAATGTCAGAAAAAGCATGTTATTTTATCTAACCCCGCATGCATATCATTTCGGGACTTCTTGTGGTTTACTATCAACATCAGGATGGATACCAATAATCAAATCAACACCGAGGCCCTAAGGAAGACTCCCTCATACTCTTTCGGTGCATTCGACATCTCTGAAGTAAGAGCCAGAGGTATTCTTGTGAAGGATCTGATTGAAAAAGAGTTCAAAAAAGATCATGGGAACATATTGCCGTTACTAATGGAGGATTATGAGTTCTATGCCATGCAATCTCTACTCCAGTTTTATGATAGTGAGCTCAGGTGTTTTACCTTTCAAGATTATCAGTTAGCACCTACTCTTGAGGAGTACTCTTTCCTTTTGGGTATTAGTATCACAAGCAGTTTGCCTTTTGTCAAAAGAATGGGTACTCCTGATTTTGAAGCCATTGCTAAAGCCCTTGGTTTATGCGTTAGTGAAGTAAGGGGCAATTGGGCCCCGAAAGATCACACTTGTGGACTTCCGTTGGGTTTCTTTTTAGTCAAAGCTGATGAATTTACCAAGGTTGGTAGTTGGAAAAGCTTCAATACTATCTTAGCCGTCATGATCTATGGTATGGTGATTTTTCCCTCTTTTGAGAAGTTGGTGGATGTTCTGCGATTTACATTTTCATGAATGACAATCGGTTCCTACCATCTTGGTACATATTATGCCATTCACTCTCGCCATGGTCAAAGGCGTGTTATGGGTTGTATGCCTTTACTTTATCGTTGGTTCAACACGCATTTGCCAAAGAGAGGGCATTTGTTGATTATGCTAAAACCATGAAGTGGTCTGGCGAATCATCGCACTCACTTCATATGATATAGTTTGGAATACCATGTCGGCGGTTACGAGATCATTACTAGTTGTGGAGAGTTTCCAAATGTACCATTGATGGGAACTAAAGGTTGCATCGATTATAATCCTATATTGGCACGTCAACTAGGATATCCTTTGGTAAGTACCTTGTTCGTCGGTTGTGGAAACTATCTTCTTTGCAAATGATGAGAACCCGGTTTGCTCAGATTTTCGTTGCATGGAGCTCGGTTCACAAAAGAGCCGGTTTTCTTTGGCCAAAAGGAAATTATGTGTTTGATTCTTACAGATTGGTTAAAGATCGGGTCTCAAGATTCGGCTTCCATACAAAGGGAAGCACCTTTGTATTCTCAACTGGTTCCTTGGTTGAAAGTCACGTACTGATTTTGCTACTTATTCTTCATCCGTAATCTCTCCTCCAGTTTCGTGCGTATTGAGGTTTACAAACAGCTCCAGGAGAATTCACTTTGAAGGAACAATTACAAGCTCGAGCCATGGACCTAGCATTTGCTCTTCAAGATAAAAGAGGTTATCTATTGAGATTGACGGAAAAGACCAAGTTTTGAAGGCTTATGGCTTACTTGAAGAAACCAAGAGAGCCAAAGGTGGTAGTTCCTCTTCTTTTGATCAGATGACCAAAGAGTTTGACAGGGTACAAGAAAAGTTGAAGAATATGCAGATAGCTAATGAGAAATTGAAAGCCAAGCATGGTGAAGAAATCCGGGTTTTAAAGAAGCGACTCCGCAAGGAAGAATCCAATGCTAAAGAGTCCCTTTGAGAGAAGGAAAGAACTTGAAGTTGAAGCCCAAAGTCGACAAGAGCAGATGACTATCCTTTCTAAAGAGGTTGGAGATTTGAAGACTAAGTGGCAATATGCTAAAGATGGAGAATATGCAGCATACACCATGTTGAGGGGTCGAGACATTCATGTGGCTAAGCTAGTAGCCGAGATCCATACGCTCAAGGCGCAAGTGGCCCCTAAATAAGTAGTTGCAAATGTTATTTGATGTTATTTGATTCGACGAATCACCTCCAGGCTTGTCGGATGGGGTTCGCTCACTATTGTGTTTGTATTAATACTCTGTGATCGTGGAATCTTGTATGACTCTATTTCATCTATGCATTTGAGCGAGTTGATTCTCAATCGATTGTGTATGCGGTCTTGATAATTCATTGTCACTATCCTATTATTATTGTTTGATAACAAATTGCGAGAATGTCTGGAAGTGATCATTTCATGCATCATGCATTAACCATGCATATACATACATTGTGCATAACAAGCATTTGAACTTGGGATTCTCTTACTCAATTTGGTATTTTCTACTCGGAATTGAACTTTGCCTCCGTGCCATGCGTTTGAAATCGAGTGATGAAGCAACTTGGGAGGCCCGGATGAGATGAAAGAACAGATGGGATTTCTCATGTTGGACATGCAAGACTTGAGAGAAGAGAACCAACATTGAAGACTCGGCTAGGCTTGGTGATGGAAATTTTAGGGACCGTGTTGAGAGGAGATGACCCCGGTTTTCCTCGACCAGGTCGCTATTCCTCCTTTACTCGGGGTTTTCTTTGAGCCCTAAAGGCTGGACATGCATCTACTCCATCACCCTGTTGAGTCTCCTCGTTCCGCGTCCAATTCTATTGTTGAGAAGGTCTAGAAGGTAGATCTCTTCAACCATGGTCGCCACACTCACGAAAAGCAATTTGATCCTATTCGATGCCATATGCTCGGTTGCTTCCTCAGCTGCTCAAGTTTGGTTGGTTGAACTCCAAACTCTTGCCATGCACGAGGATTCTATTCGAGTACGATGTGATGGCTAGGTGTGATTTCCATTACAGGGCACTGTCATGATCGGGACTGTGACCTTGAAAAATGAGGTTCGAGGATTTCCTTGACAAAGGGATTATCCGGTTTACTTCCTGAGGGTTGAGCATACAAGTCAATTTAGCTCCATTCTGATATGACCTTATGCTTTGCTATACCTCAAAGCGAGTTTGTGCGTCGAAGAGGGATAATCGACCGCCCACTGCCGTCATCAAGCGCCTCGTCGGAGAATCAAAGACAACAAGAGATTGCTCCCTAGGTGGTTTGATGTTATTCCTATGAGCTATGCAGATTTGTTTGTCCGTTTGAATGATCTTAAGCTGGTTGTTCCCAAGCCTGCATTTGCTCCCCCTCCCTTGGATAAACAGCCCAGAAACTACGATGTTAATGCTAGCTGTGAGTTTCATTCTGGAACCTTGGGGCATAGTATTGAAGATTGCCATGCATTCAAGTGCAAGATACAGGATCTGATTGAGGCAAAAGCTATCAGTTTCACACCAGATGGTCATGTTCGGGTCCTCCGCTAGCTCAGCAAATGTCAAGACTTCAAAATGCATCATCAAAAGCAACAAGTCAAGTCTCCTCAACGGCAATTTCAAGATTCATTTGCATTCTCATTTGTAATCTTTCTTGTTTGTTTAGTACATGCTTGTATGCAGAACATTTTCATCTTCTGAATGATTATCATAATGCATTGAATATGTTTGTCTTGAACTAATCCATTTGTATGCACTTTTAATTGTTTTCAAATGTTTTGATATCCACTCTTGTTAATAAAGCAAAACCTCTGTAGGGAGGATGCGAAAATATACCAAGAATTTCAAAGCGGTATTGCTTTCAAATAAAAACCTGCGACGATGTACAGGCCTGTTTCAAATCCCCAAACACGGAGATATAAAGGAGTTAGACCCTCGTTAACCTTTTGAGCCTTGAAGTAGGAGTTTCTTTTACTGTTCGGAGAAAATCCTCATTTTAAACCAGGCGGGGTAGTGTTCGATTAATCAGTTGAGCATTCAAAACTCACGAGTATACATCAAAGGATACAACAATGGCTATCCTTCAAAGGTTGAGAAGCTAGCGATCAAGTTTCAATTGACAACAATGTGCATCATGGAAGGACAATACCCCAAGGGAACTCCTTATCTGAGGACTTAGATCTACAATCACCTCTAGCAAATCAAAAAAAAAAGTGTGAAGATCAACGACTGGTTCAAAAAAAAAAAAAAGAAAAGCAAAAAAAAAAAAGAAGAAAAAGCCCGCTAAGTCGAACTTGGAAATAAGTCGCTTAGGCAAAAAAAAAGGGCAAATGTTAAAAAGCAAATTGGCAAAAGAAAGCGAGGATAATCAAGAACATCCTCAATAAAGAACAAAGTCGTTGATCAGACACCAAGTGAAAGGGTGAGTGGCTATCGGGTCTAAGAAATCTCGTCCTTAACAAAGTCAAAGTTATACGATCAAGAAACTGCAATGGTTTCTCAACTTTCAATTTCCTCTTGTGAGAGATGATTGCTCGCATCAAGTTAACTGAACATAGGTTCGGAGAATATCATGAAGGGGGTGGGCACCAAATATTTTGAGCCTAAAAATCTTTCTTTCTAAAACCGTGAACGAGCCCGCGTTACAACCCTTAAAGTCCTAAGCGGAAGTAGGTTAATTTGAAAGCTAAGCATGATGAGACGCGGTATCGACTCTAGGAGACTTGCTAATACCTTTGAGTTGGTATCATTCCATTTTTTGTTATCTTCTGCACAAAAATGCGATGTTTCGACATCTTTTCAAAAGCTTTTTGTTTCAAGACAAGCATAGGATTTGCATTAGAATTATCATTTTTAGGATAAAACATTCTTTGCATATGAACAGGTGCTCAAACATCCAGTAAGCTTGCATAATGAGCATCAGATGAATACCTTGATTGTCCCAAGGGGCAGGTTGTCTGAAAATCTATTGAACGGCCTTTCAAAGAATCATCTTAATCTGGGGCATTCAAAATGGTATTATATCCTTCAGGGCTCATTAAAACTGGGGCAACTTTGTCAAGGTTGGCCAATCCTTTCAGAGACACAGGGGCATGTTGACTATTCATGTTTCACTCGGGGTTCGAAAGTGGCGTATGGGTGACAGATTGCAGATGGATTACTCATTTGATTGAAATTCCTATATCTTGAAGAATACTCTTCAATATAGGGTCCTCTCCGTTGAGTCCGCTGCTATACAGAAACGGTCTCCAAATTTGATCTTCAGAAGTTTGTCAGGTCGAGTTGTTCTTCTTGATTCAAGCTTTAACCTGTTGTCTTTCTTCGCAATGAGTATGCGCTCCGTTTGTGCAAAACCGTGGTTATCTTACCGTGTTTGCATTACCTTTCGGACATTTGGGTATCCACACTCGGTGTGTGGTAATCCAAATGCTTGATACTCTTGAAGAATTATACCCGCCTTGGCACGGGGATATTATAGTTCTTGCAGAGACACTTCGGTGTCCATACCTTGACAACTTTTGTCGGAGTTCGTCTTAACTAGGCGTTCTCTTCCCTTTGCAAGTTCATCTTCACCGGATGTCCTTCCCGAAGTTCGTCTTAACTAGCGTTCTCTTCCCCTTTGCAAGTTCATCTTCACACGGATGTCCTTCCCGCAAGTTCGTCTTAACTAGGCGTTCTCTTCCCCTTTGCAAGTTCATCTTCACGATGTTCTTCCCATAAGTTCGTCTTAACTAGGCGTTCTCTTCCCCTTGCAAGTTCATCTTTACGGATGTCCTTCCCATGAAGTTCGTCTTAACTAGGCGTTTCTTTCCCTTTGAGTTCATCTTCATGATGTTCTTTCCTTGCGAGTTCGTCACACACCGCGTTCTCTTTCCTTATTAGTTCGTTTTCACATATTTGTCTTGTTCTTTCTTACGCGAGTTCGTCTTAGTCCGGCGTCCTCTTCTTCTTTTCCCTACAAGTTCATCCTCGCACGTGTCCTTTCTCTCGAGTTCGTCCTTGAAGACGATGCTCCCTCTCATGGATTTTTCTTCCATTATCGGTATCTCAGACTTGGTGCCCTCATGCCATCCTCCAATGAAATTCGATCTCGTTTTCGATGGCATGGACGAGAAAACCCCGAGTGAAACTTCTGCAAAGAATCAGATGTAGCTTTTGTCATCAGCATACCATATTTGGTGAATCTCCCCAGCAGATGTTGTTATCGACAAATCCTTATTGCAGAACATGGTACTAATCCCGGTCGGGTTGACAATATTGTCTCGGTGAAAGTCCCTAGTGGATGTTCTCCAAAGTCGCAAGTGTGTTGTATCTGATATTCCCTATGGAGGTGTTATACGGATTGTTGATGGGCGTTTGATCCCCAATGAGTCGTATCCACGAGATGATCCTCTCGAGAGGGTTCTCATCTCTTGACATCTCAAGATTGACATATCTTTGTCTCCCAGCTAGGTTGTGATGGGTGGTGGAAGATCTTTTCTAGGGCGTATATTCTATTTCCACTGAACTACATCCAGTATGTGGTCTCCGTGGCATCATTTCCTCAGCAGGCTCATCAAGCAAGATTCGGTTGTCTTGAGAGATCTTTAGATTTTTGGGCATTCCTCGATGCTCTAATCCGACGAGTTCTTATTTCATTCATTTATATATGTCTTGCAAGCATGCATCATTACATTGACATAATCCCTAAAAGTCATACATCTCATAGGATTACAATTAAAATGCATTTTCATCCCAATGTCAAGTTTCTTTTGGAATCCGTTGTGTCCGCTTTCTTCCGTATAATATATCTTCTTCGATTAGTGTTGAAGCGCCACCCTTATCACGGTGCAACACGTCTTGATTCAACAAGCCACACTTGTCTTTCCTCCTCGGTCTGATTACAGTCGATAAGCCAAATCGGCACCTTTAGTCTTTGCATCACAAACCCGCTTGAGTTGTCGGGCGTAAATGTGGTTAGTCGTGGTGTATCTAGTCTTTATTTCCACTTGCATGGGTCCTTCCACGGCATTGTGGGTCTTTTGAGAACAAGAATACTCTTGTTTCCTCTTCCTCGTAAAGCCTAATCGGCACCTTTAGTCTTTGCATCACAAACCCTTGAGTTGTCGGGCGTAAATGTGGTTAGTCTACTTGGTGTATCTAGTCTTTATTTCCACTTGCATGTCGGTCCTTCCTGGCATTGTGGGTCTTTCGAGAACAAGAATACTCTTGTTTTGTCATCGATAAAGCTAATCGGCACCTTTAGTCTTTGCATCACATATCCGCCAAGTTTGTCGGTAAAAATGTGGTTAGTCTACTTGGTGTATCTAGTCTTTATTTCCACTTGCATGTCGGTCTTTCCACGGCATTGTGGGTCTTTCGAGAACAAGAATACTCTTGTTTTGTCATCGATAAAGCCTAATCGGCACCTTTAGTCTTTGCATCCATCATGTCATGTTGTCGGCGTAAATGTGTTAGTCTACTTGTGTATCTAGTCTTTATTTCCACTTGCATGTCAATCTTTCCACGGCATTGTGGGTCTTTCGAGAACAAGAATACTCTTGTTTTGTCATCGATAAAGCCTAATCGGCACCTTTAGTCTTTGCATCACATATCATTGTTTGTCGGCGTAAATGTGGTTAGTCTACTTGGTGTATCTAGTCTTTATTTCCACGCATGTCGAGTCCTTCCCACGGCATTGTGGGTCTTTCGAGAACAAGAATACTCTTGTTTTTGTCATCGATAAAACCTAATCGGCACCTTTAGTCTTTGCATCACATATCCTTGTATCGGCGTAAATGTGGTTAGTCTACTTGGTGTATCTAGTCTTTATTTCCACATGTGGTCTTTCCACGGCATTGTGGGTCTTCGAGAACAAGAATACTCTTGTTTTGTCATCGATAAAGCCTAATCGGCACTTTTAGTCTTTGTCACAAACCCGCCCGAATTGTCGGCGTAAATGTGGTTAGTCTACTTGGTGTAGTCTTTATTTCCACTTGCATCGGTCCTTCCACGGCATTGTGGGTCTTTCGAGAACAAGAATACTCTTGTTTTTGTCATCGATAAAAGCCTACTCGGCACTTTCTAGCCTTTGCATCACTAACCCGTCGGTTATTCCTGGGCGTGTGGTAGTCTAGTCGGTTGTATCAAGTCTTTGCTTCGCTTACGTGTCGACTCTCCGATATTGCGGATTGAATTGGGTGAGGCGATTCTTCTTAGGCCAGTTAGCACTTGTACTGCCTTCACGAGTTCAACATTTATTCATGCCTTTTAGGAACAAATACCCTTTTGTCTCCCTTCTCGAGTGTAGCGTTACGAGTCGATAAAACTACTCGGCTTTCTAGCCTTTGCATCACTAACCCGGTCCGGTTATTCCAAAGTAATGTGGTAGTCTAGTCGTGTATCAAGTCTTTGCTTCCGCACGTGTCGCTCTCCGATATTGCGGATTGAATTGGGTAGGCCAATTCTTCTTAGGTCAGTTAGCACTTTGCCTTCACGAGTTCGACATTTATACGTGCTTTCTTTGGTTGTGGATTAAGCTACGGTGCAATATGCTCCTTTTCTCGATGAGGTTCCTTAGAATTTTGGAATGTCCACACCTATCTCTTGTTGTAGCTTTTGGGATTCAAAGTGTAAATTTCTGGGTCCGTTTTGATATTGAATCACCTCATACCTTGTCGCTCGAAAGGCAGACGCCAATCTCGCTCCTAAGCTAGAGGATGATTGAATAAGGCGTTGTTGTACCCCAAAATTTACCCTCTTCATTTTTTATATAAATAATTGGCTAATACTTAATTAATAGGTGCATCGCACATATCATTCATACATTGGTCATGGGTTGAGATTTTCCAATCGTATGAATGTGTACAATCAAGAAGAGGTTTGTTTCTCAAAAGTTGAATATTTGAGGTTACATCAATTCAAGCATCCTCTCGATATACAAGATGTGTGTCGGAGAGCTTACGAGTATTATCTCATGAGTTGAGGTTTGGATTTACGATCGTCATCGGTGGATCTCGATTACAATTTCAAGCTACAGATGTCTTGTGGTCGGATATTTGAACCCGAAGCGATTCTATGGCCTTAGTGAGTTGTGAAGCATTGGTATTTGGCTTATCGATCTCACGATTTATCGAGAAAATCAAACGAGCAGAGATAAAATGATATTTGAGCGTGTATCGAGAAAAGTCAACAAAAGTCAAAGTTTGGTGAGTGGAATTCGGGTCAAAATCGTGGTCAAAAGTCGACATTTGAAAGCGATCATTTGTTGAGAAAAATCGGAAGAATCGGGTAAAATGAGGTTTCTTGCATTTTAAGTAATTTTGGACTTAGAAATTTTCTAAGTTTAAAGCACTTGTGTTCACAGACCATGTTGCCTTGCACATGTCTGGTCCGTCTGGTGAAATTTGTGAATTGATAGTCGTTGGAAAGAGCGCATTTCGTACTCCGACTTTGTCAACGTGAAGATTTCTCCGAAATGCGGATTCGAGTTATCTGATATTAAAATTTGAAGTTCATAACTTTTGAAATTTTACACTTAGTAAAATTTTGAGTGTTTTAACATGTTCAAGCGCTCGACTTGGAGGCAATTTACGCGTGTTTGAGGCATCGATTCGAATTAAATTCAACATCAAAGTTGTTCATTTAACGGCAATCTACAACTTTCTTGAAGGAATTGAATCCATTGGAAACGGATAAAAATTACAGACTCGGAGATTCGATTTATCATCTCTCAATTCAACACTTAGAAAAAATGTGAAGTGTTTGTTTCTATGCTTTTCTTGGCGACTTGAGGTCGATTATGTCATAGTTCGTGGCTCGAATCGAAAAGTATTCAAGCTGAAAAGTTGTTCATCTCCGGCGATATAAAACTTTGTTGAAGGAGTCGAATTCGTTCGGGACTCGGATCGGAGTTATAAAGCTCGGAAAATAAGAACTCATTATGTTTGTTAAATTCGTATTTTTGTGCACATGTAGGGCTGTTTTCGTCAATGTTTGATCGCCATACGAAGAAATTCGAACAAAGTTTGAGTTCGTAATTCCGTCTACAAGTTCCGTTTAGAAACTTTTTCGTTTCGGACGTCCAGAGCTGGAAAAAGCGAGCGCCGTGGTAACAGCATGAAGTTGTTAAAATGCAAGACAGCACATGCAATTTTTGCCATGGTCAGGCGCATTTCATCGAGCAGTTGGCATCGCATGCTCGGGCTGATTTCTCGTCGATCCGATCGCCGCGCGGAGAAACTGAACACGAAGATGAAGTTTGCCGTGTCCTCTACAAGTTCCGTTTAGAAACATTTCGTTTCGGACGTCGGGCTGGGAGATCTGGTCGCCGTAAGTGAGCGTGAAGAGTTGGAAATGCCGCAAGACATGCATCAAGACTTGCCCACCAGCCAAGCATTTCATCAAACACTTTGGGACAAATTTCAAACACTTTTACTCTCGATGATTAAGGCCTCGTTCGGATTTTGTTGAACTATAAAGTTGTAGTATCACCGTGAACTTTCAATGGTGTCAAATTCACGTCATTTGGTCGAGTATCGGAAAAGTTATAGATCCGCAAAGTGGTGTAAGTGGATTAATTTAAGACTTCGACACTTAGAGAAATGTTTTCAAAAAACGTTCAAAACAGTTTGTGTCGGCATGACTTCGAAGCAAAATACGGCGAGCGTGTGATTATTTTTTCATCGGGAGTTCAACATCAATGTTGTTGTATTAAGTGTGCTCTTCGATTCGACGCTCTCGTTGTGTCGGTCGGGCTACTACACACCGAGATAGGGGCGTCCAAAGCAGCTGGTATGTTTGTTTTTCGTTTAGAAAAGTGCTAGCAGTGGAGATATTCATGACAGTAACTAACAGGATCCGTTTTTCCTTCCATCACCACCATTCTCTAACATCTTCTTTTTTTCATACAATAACCTTCACCATTAAAAACAAAAATATATAAAAACATCATCACCATTTTCTTTTTTTCCTCTCTTCACTCTTAACCACATTCCATTTTCCACTTTCTTTTACCAAAAAAAAAACTAACAGAACTTTCTTTTGCTTTTTCCATTCATCTTCACAATCCAAAAAAAACAACACAGACCAACTCTCTTTTCTCCTTCTCCACCGAAACAGAGACAGTAACAAACTCACGCCATTCTTCATTCATTCTTCATCTCTAACCTTCAATCCTCCATTCTTGTTCACCTCTAACAACCCCCAACCGTAACCTGATACTCCATTCACCTTGGTTTACAATCTCTGCCATTGACCACCTCAGGTCTTTTCTTTCACCACTTTGTAACCGTCGTAACAAACTTACAACCACCGCGACAACCATTCTTCTTTATGTGAGAAAATCACCATAAACACCATAATTGTCACTTTCTTTCTCTCATCTATACCACTCACGCCATAACTCTCTCACTTGACCACATTGCCGTTTCTCTCCCACTTTCTTCCATTCAACAACACACTGTCACAATACCACTGCAGCCATACCACTCTCCGTTCTTCTTCTTTCATCTCTATCTTTTTCACCGCACCAGAACCGCTTCTTCCCATCACCAACATATTCCACCATCTCTAGCAATCTCATCTCGATCAACGCCTTCTTTCTTTGAGTTATCTCGTGATTGTTGCGATTCAAGAAGCCGCAGCTCATCCTTTTCATCTCTGCAAGAAGCAGCTTGAGCTCATCTCATATTGCTCGACACCGTTGTTATCTTCATCAAGCGGTTAAAACAGATTCTGATATCTCGGCAGGAATTGAAATTCTCTTTTGGCATTTTCCATCATCAGAGAGGTCCAGTGTCTCAAAGAATTCAATCATCCTAACATTGTTAGGTTGTTGAATGTAAGGAGCAGTAAGGATACAAGATCAATTTCTTTGATCTGAATCCATTTCATGAGTGCTCGATACATTCCTGTTCGTCTCCATAGCAAGAAGAAATTCAGATCGACGCTATTATCAGTTGAAACAAGCATACAGATTCACGATTGCGTTCAAGTTTCGAGCAAAAACTGAGGTCATCTCTCAAAGATTAGAATCGCTCTATTCCGATATCAAAATCTAAAGTTGCGAAATTGTCGATGGCTATTCGGATCTCGCATGACCTCAGCGCTTTTATGACAAGATTTCTTGAAGTTTGGTTGAGTTTTGAAGGAAACGGAGGTGAAATTCGCAATCTGTGTGAGAAATCGACCAAGAAGCTGGCCAAGTTTTATTCGAGTTAGTCGTCTCACACGTTGAGACAACGGAGAAGGCAAGCAAGCCTTGTCCGTTGATGGTCCATGAAGCCCTCGTGTCGCTCTCAAGCGGTACATGCCTTCTTACTCATGAGCCAATCCCTTATTGCCACGTGTCATTAATTTATTTCAAAATATAAGAAAAATCTGAATTATACTTAAGTTATTCCTTGACCAATTGATGTATAGTTACATGAAATAACAATTAAAGCGTGACATAATCGAGTAAAAAATCGATTTTATTTTTGGACAAAAGCAGATTTGGACTTAGACAAAAAAAAGCGAAGCGGGCTTAGGAACAATTTAGGTGGGCCTAATAAAACAATAAAACACCTCCTGTTTAAAGCCCATAGCGGCGATATAACTAGTTCTAGTTCATTTAGAATTACATTTTGTTCATGCTTCATAATTTTGACACATAGCTTAGTTTAGCTTCGATTGTTTGTTTTGACATGTAAAAATACATAGAAAATATATTCGACATTTTAGGATATTAGAACATTTTGACATTTTTTGACATTTCTTTTAATTTTTTTTTTAATTCATTTTTAATAACATGATTAAAAGTATGTTTCACTCATGCCATTTGAAGTATTATGGAGCGTTTCTATACTTGTTTTTTGGGTCTAACTCCCTTCTTGCAGGTGTTTTGCATTTGTACACCCACGTGTGCATTTCTATACTTGTTTTTTGGGTCTAACTCCCTTCTTGCAGGTGTTTTGTGTTTGTACACCCACGTGTACATCCTTTTGTTTGCTTTTTGGGTCTAACTCCCTTTTTGCAGACGTTGTTGCTTCACATGCGCACAAACGCGCATCCTCTTTGCTTTGATGCCTCGAGCTATTCTCACCGGTTTACTCTTATTGCTTGGCTGTAGTACTTGAAGTTTTCCGGAGTATTTCTATAGCTTGCGTTGCTCTTCGGATTTAATATTCGTCGGGTATTTATTTTACTTCATTTCGCATTCTCTTCGACTTTCTAGATATCATGAGAAGTAGGGCTTCTGACTTTCTTTTGCCATGAGTAGGAATAGAGATGCATGAAGGGCTTCCGTAGTTGGAGCATGTTCGGGAACCCCTCTGGTTTATTTAAAGACCCGTTTAGGGCAATTCTTGTGATGCATGCATATTTGCTTGTTTATTTCCTGCGAGTTCCTTGGTTAGGTTTGGTTCTCTAGCCTAGACTTTAGGATTCACATCCTTTGCATGTTAACATAGGTAGAGATTCCCTCATCTTCAACCATAGGGCTAACCTTTTGTTTTGCTAGTTTCTTTTGCATGTTGCATGTGATTAAAACTAAAACTTGATTTTCCTTTCAAACTCAAAACATAATAATGGTTTAAACTCCTTTCTCAAGGTAAAATAACAACCAACACCAACTCTTTTCGCCTTTATGGCTTTCTTTTCTTTTGTGTTTAAAACATTTTCACAAATAAAAACACAAAACACACAAAACAAGTGAGCGGACTCACGTGCTCACGACTTTCCTCCCATTGCAGGGAATACGTAGCATCTTGTCAGGGGCTCGACCAAGCGAACTTTGTAAATATTTCCTTCTTTTCCCGTGTTTTCTTTTATTTTCTTTTCTTTCACATGCATTCTCTTTTAGCATACGGATGTAGCAATTAAGTAGTAAATAGATATAAGCACACCCATTTAGACAGAAAGTAGAAGTGGATACCGTAGAGTACTACGGGCGTGTAGGGTGCTAATACCTTCCCTTCGCGTAATAGATTCCCTTACCCTATCTCTCGGTCGCAAAACCGTGCCTTATCCTTTTAGGTTTTCGCGATCGTTCACCTTTCTCCTTTGCGAGATAAAAAGCGTTCGATGGCGACTTCATTGATACGGTTATCGGATGATGTTCGGTAGGTTGTTTGTTTGCGACTTCACAGGGATCGTGCGGACACCATCTTTGGTCGATCGGTCGATCAGCTTTTATTTTCATGTCTATTGGGTGTTTATTTATTTGTTTATCTATTTACCTTTGCTCGCACCATCCTTTGTATGCTTGCATTCTATGTGGCATATTCTGCTTCCATATCTTGGTTGAAGTCTTATACGGGTTGTTCTCTTGATTGGGTGGGTGTTACCATGAGGTAAAGGCCAATACACAGGCTATAGGTGACATATAAGACACATGGACTAGAGTGGACGCATGATTGCTATGTGGCGTGAGGCAAAATAGCACATTCATGTGGTTCCGCTGACGAGGTTGACAGCGATATTATCATCATCACGTAGGTGTTACGATGATATTACTTAGCGGAGACTTTCGACTCTGGTCACCCCTGACCTTACCCGGCCTAGATTACACGGTGGGAGGGATATTACAGTCTGAGATGGTGACTATGTTACATTGGTGACTATATTACATTGGTGACTTGGTATTTTCTATTGATGATCGATGTTTTCATTGGTGACTATGATATCATTCGGTGGCATTTTTAGCGTTACTCGTGCGATTTTTGGTTTTCTTCAATCGGACGGAAGCATATAACAGTTTGATCGTGTTCATGGAATTAGTAAAACCATGATCAATGCATAATATTTCCATCATAGCATGTTTATTTTTAAAAGAAATGTCGGAAAAAGCATGTTATTTTATCTAACCCGCATGCATATCATTTCGGGACTTCTTGTGGTTTACTATCAACATCGGATGGATACCAATAATCAAATCAACAAGGCCCTAAGGAAGACTCCTCATACTCTTTTGGTGCATTCGACATCTCGAAGTAAGGAGGTATTCTTGTGAAGGATCGATTGAAAAGAGTTCAAAAGATCATGGGAACATATTGCCGTTACTAATGGAGGATTATGAGTTCTATGCCATGCAATCTACTCCAGTTTATGATAGTGAGCTCGGTGTTTTACCTTTCAAGATTATCGGTTAGCACCTACTTGAGGGAGTACTCTTTCCTTTTGGGTATTAGTCCTGCGGTTTGCCTTTTGTCAAAGAATGGGTACTCGATTTTGAAGCCATTGCTAAAGCCCTTGGTTTATCGTTAGTGAAGTAAAGGCAATTGGGCCGAAAGATCACACTTGTGGACTTCCGTTGGGTTTCTTTTTTAGTGGTGATGAATTTACCAAGGTTGGTAGTTGGAAAAGCTTCAATACTATCTTAGCCGTCATGATCTATGGTATGGTGATTTCCCTCTTTTGAGAAGTTGGTGGATGTTGCTGCGATTCTGTTTTTCATGAATGACAATCCGGTTCCTACCATCTTGGTGATACATATTATGCCATTCACCTCATGGTCAGGCGTGTTATGGGTTGTATGCCTTTACTTTATCGTTGGTTCAACACGCATTTGCCAAAGGAGGGGCATTTGTTGATTATGCTAAAACCATGAAGTGGTCTGGCGAATCATCGCACTCACTTCATATGATATAGTTTGGAATACCATGTCGGCGGTTCGAGATCATTACTAGTTGTGGAGAGTTTCCAATGTACCATTGATGGAACTAAAGGTTGCATCGTTATAATCCTATATTGACGCGCCGTCAACTAGGATATCCTTTGGTAGTACTGTTCGTCGGTTGTGAAACTATCTTCTTTGCAAATGATGAGAACCCGGTTTTGCTAAATCAGTTTCGTTGCATGGAGCTCGGTTCACAAAAAGACCTGCGGTTTTCTTTGGCCAAAAAGTTATGTGTTTGATTCTTACAGATTGGTTAAAAGATCGGGTCTCCAAGATTCGGCTTCCATACAAAGGAAGCACCTTTGTATTCTCAACACGGTTCCTTGGTTGAGTCGGTACACTGATTTTGCTACTTCTTATTCTTCATCCGTAATCTCTCCTCCAGGTTTCGTGCGTATTGAGGTTTACAAACAGCTCCAATCGGAGAATTCAGCTTTGAAGGAACAATTACAAGCTCGAGCCATGGACCTAGCATTTGCTCTTCAAGATAAAAGAGGTTATCTAAGATTGAGCGGAAAGACCAAGTTTTGAAGGCTTGGCTTACTTGAAGAAACCAAGAGAGCCAAAGGTGGTAGTTCCTCTTCTTTTGATCGGACGAAAGAGTTTGACAGGGTACAAGAAAAGTTGAAGAATATGCAGATAGCTAATGAGAAATTGAAAGCCAAGCATGGTGAAGAAATCCGGGTTTTAAAGAAGCGACTCCGCAAGGAAGAATCCAATGCTAAAGAGTCCCTTTGAGAGAAGGAAAGAACTTGAAGTTGAAGCCCAAAGTCGACAAGAGCAGATGACTATCCTTTCTAAAGAGGTTGGAGATTTGAAGACTAAGTGGCAATATGGAGAGATAGAATATGCAATACACCATGTTGAGGGTCAGAGACATGTGGCTAAGCTAGTAGCCGAGATCCATACAAGAGCAAGTGGCCCCTAAATAAGTAGTTGCAAATGTTATTTGATGTTATTTGATTCGACGAATCACCTCCAGGCTTGTCGGATGGGGTTCGCTCACTATTGTGTTTGTATTAATACTCTGTGATCGTGGAATCTTGTATGACTCTATTTCATCTATGCATTTGAGCAGTTGATTCTCAATCTGATTGTGTACGGTCTTGATAATTCATTGTCACTATCCTATTATTATTTGATGTTTGATAACAAATTGCAGGAATGTCCTGGAAGTGATCATTTCATGCATCATGCATTAACCATGCATATACATACATTGTGCATAACAAGCATTTGAACTTGGGATTTCTCTTACTCAAATTTGGTATTTTCTACTCAGAATTGTGAACTTTGCCTCCGTGCCATTCTGTTTGAAATCGGTGATGAAGCAACCGGGGGCTGGATGAGATGAAAGACAGATGGGATTTCTCATGTTGGACATGCAAGACTTGAGAGAAGAGACCAGCAGTTGAAGACTCAACTAGGCTTGGTGATGGAAATTTTAGGGACCGTGTTGAAAGGAGATGACCCCGGTTTTCCCTCACAAGCCAGTCGCTATTCCTCCTTATACTCGGGGTTTTCTTTGAGCCCTAAAATTTGGACATGCATCTACTCCATCACCATGTTCAGGTCTCCTCGTTCCGTCAATTCCTATTGTTCGAGAAGGTCTAGAAGGTAGATCTCTTCACCATGGTCGCCACACTCTGAAAAGCAATTTGATCCTATTCGATGCCATATGCTCGATTGCTTCCTCGGTGCTCAAGTTTGGTTGGTTGAACTCCAAACTCTTGCATGCTGAAGGATTCTATTAGTCGATGTGATGGCTAGGTGTGATTTCCATTCAGGGCACCTGTCATGTCGAGGACCTGTGTGACCTTGAAAAATGAGGTTCGGGATTTCCTTGACAAAGGGATTATCCGGTTTACTTCCTGAGGTTGAGCATACAAGTCAATTTAGCTCCAGGCTGGCATGTATGATTATGCTGCTATACCTCAAAGCGAGTTTGTGCGTCGAAGAGGATAATCGACCGCCCATGCCACCGTCAAAAGCGCCTCGTCGGTAGATCAAAGACAACAAGAGATTCGCGCTCTAGGTGGTTTGATGTTATTCCTATGAGCTATCTGATTTGTTTGTCCGTTTGAATGATCTTAAAATTTGGTTGTTCCCAAACTGCATTTGCTCCCCCTCCTTGGATAAACCCGAAACTACGATGTTAATGCTAGGCTGTGGTTTCATTGGAACCTTGGGGCATAGTATTGAAGATTGCCATGCATTCAAGTGCAAGATCTGAGGATCGATTGAGGCAAAAGCTATGATTTCACACAGATGGTCATGTTCGGGTCCTCCTTCTTTCGGCAAATGTCAAGACTTCAAAATGCATCATCAAAAGCAACAAGTCAAGTCTCCTCAACGGCAATTTCAAGATTCATTTGCATTCTCATTTGTAATCTTTCTTGTTTGTTTAGTACATGCTTGTATGCAGAACATTTTCATCTTCTGAATGATTATCATAATGCATTGAATATGTTTGTCTTGAACTAATCCATTTGTATGCACTTTTAATTGTTTTCAAATGTTTTGATATCCAACTCTTGTTAATAAAGAAAAACCTCTGTAGGGAGGATGGCGAAAATATACCAAAATTTCAAAGGTGTTGCTTTCAAATAAAAAACCTGGCGATGTACAGGCCTTGTTTCAAATCCCCAAACACCGGAGATATAAGGGAGTTAGACCCTCGCCCCTTTGAGCCTTAAGTAGGAGTTTCTTTTACATTCGGAAAATCCTCATTTTAAACAGGCGGGGTAGTGTTGATTAATCAGATTGAGCATTCAAAACTCACAGGAGTATACATCAAAGGATACAACAATGGCTATCCTTCAAAGGTTGAAAACTATGGCAGTCAAGTTTCAATTGACAACAATGTGCATCATGGAAGGACAATACCCCAGCAGGAACTCCTTATCTGAGAGGACTTAGATCTCCACAATCACTAGCAAATCAAAAAAAAAAGCGATATGAAGATCAACGTTGGTTCAAAAAAAAAAAAAAAAAAGCAAAAAAAAGAAGAAAAGCCCGCTAGTCGAACTTGGAAATAAGTCGCTTAGGCAAAATAAAAGGCAAATGTTAAAAAGCAAATTGGCAAGCCGTGGCGAGATAATCAAGAACATCCTCAATAAAGAACAAAGTCGTTGATCGGACACCAAGTGAAAGGGTGAGTGGCTATCGGGTCCAAGAAATCTAAATCCTTAACAAAGTCAAAGTTATACGATCAAAGCTGCAATGGTTTCAACTTTCAATTTCCTCTTGTGAGAGATGATTGCTCGCATCAAGTTAAGCGAACATAGGTTCGAGGAGAATATCATGAAGGGGTGGGAACCAAATATTTTGAGCCTAAAAATCTTTCTTTCTAAAACCGTGAACGACCCACGTTACAACCCTAAAAGTCCTAAGCGAAGTAGGGTTAATTTGAAAGCTAATTTGTGATGAGAGCAGCGGTATCGACTCTAGGAGACTTGCTAATACCTTTGAGTTGGTATCATTCCATTTTGTTATCTTACGCACAAAATGCGATGTTTCATCTTTTCAAAAGCTTTTTGTTTCAAGACAAGCATAGGATTTGCATTAGAATTATCATTTTAGGATAAAACATTCTTTGCATATGAGCAGTGCTCAAACATCGATGGCTTGCATAATGAGCATCAAATGAATACCTTGATTGTCCCAAAGGCGGGTTATCGAAAATCTATTGAGCGGCCTTTCAAAGAATCATCTTAATGGGGCATTCAAAATGGTATTATATCCTTGAGGCTCATAAAAGCGGGGCAACTTTGTCAAGGTTGGCCAATCCTTTCGAGACCAGGGGCATGTTGACTATTCATGTTTCACTCGGGGTTCGAAAGTGGGCGTATGGGTGACATTACGGATGTCGATTACTCATTTGATTGAAATTCCTATATCTTGAAGAATACTCTTCAATATAGGTCCTCTCCATTGAGTCCGCTGCTATCTGAAGCGGTCTCCAAATTGATCTTAGAGTTTTCGGTCGAGTTGTTCTTCTTGATTCAAGCTTTAACTTTGTCTTTCTTCATGGCGTTGCGCTCTTCGTTTGTGTGCAAAACCGTCGGTTATCTTACGTGTTTGCATTACCGGACATTTGGTATCCATCGGTGTGGTAATCAAATGCTTGATACTCTTGAAGAATTATACCCGCCTTTGGCACGAGGGATATTATAGTTCTTATGGACACTTTCTTCGGTGTCATACCTTTAGCAACTTTTGTCGTTAGTCTTAACTAGGCGTTCTCTTCCCTTTGCAAGTTCATCTTCACGGATGTCCTTCCCATAAGTTAATTCTTAACTAGGCGTTCTCTTCCTTGCAAGTTCATCTTCACACGGATGTCCTTCCATGATTCGTCTTAACTAGGCGTTCTCTTCCCCTTTGCAAGTTCATCTTCACACGGATGTTCTTCCCATGAAGTTAAATCTTAACTAGGCGTTCCTTTGCAAGTTCATCTTTACAGGATGTCCTTCCCATAAGTTCGTCTTAACTGAGCGTTTTCTTTCCCTTTGCAAGTTCATCTTCTGCGGATGTTCTTTCCTGCGAGTTCGTCTACACTGACGTTCTCTTTTCCTTATTAGTTCGTTTCACATATTTGTCTTGTTCTTTCTTCTGCGAGTTCGTCTTAGTCCGGCGTCCTCTTCTTCTTTCCTACAAGTTCATCCTTGCAGTGTCCTTTCTCGAGTTAAGTCCTTGACGATGCTCCCTCTCATGGATTTTCTTCCATTATCGGTTATCTCCGACTTGGTGCCCTCATGCCATCCTCAATGAAATTCGATTATCGTTTTCGATAAGCATGGGCGAAAACCAGGTGAAACACGCAAAAGAATCGGATGTAGCTTTTGTCATCGCATACCATATTTGGTGAATCTCCACTAGCAGATGTTGTTATCGACAAATCCTTATTAGAACATGGTACTAATCCCGGTGCGGGTTGACAATATTGTCTCGTGAAAGTCCCTAGTGGATGTTCTCCAAAGTCGCATAGAGTGTGTTGTATCACATATTCCCTATGGAGGTGTTATCTGGATTGTTGATCGGGCGTTTGATCCCCGATAGTCGCATATTATCCACAGATGATCCTCTCAGGAGGGTTCATCTCTTGACATCTCGGTTGACATATCTTTGTCTCCCAGGCTAGGGTTGTGATGGGTAGCGGTGGAAGATCTTTTCTAAGGCGTATATTCTATTTCCCTAAGCGGACCTCTGTCCAGTGACAGGTCTCCGTGTCATTTCCTCAGCAGGCTCATCGAAGCAAGATTCGGTTGTCTTGAGAGATCTTTAGATTTTTGGGCATTCCTCGATGCTCTAATCCCGTGAGTTCTTATTTCATTCATTTTATATATCTTGCAAGCATGCATCATTACATTGACATAATCCTAAAAGAGTCATACATCTCATAGGATTACAATTGAAATGCATTCATCCCAGACAATGTCAAGTTTCTTTTGGAATCCGTTGTGTCCGGCTTTCTTAGGCGCAATATGTCCATCTTCTTGATTAGTGTTGAAGCGCCAGCCCTTATCACGGTGCAACACGTCTTGATTCAGCAAGCCCTACACTTGTCTTTCCTCCTCGGTCTGATTACGGTCGATCAAAATAATCGGCACCTTTAGTCTTTGCATCACAAACCCGCGAGGTTGTCGGCGTAAATGGTTAATCTACTTGGTGTATCTAGTCTTTATTTCCACTTGCATATCGATCCTTCCACGGCATTGTGGGTCTTTGAGAACAAGAATACTCTTGTTTCCTCTTCCTCGTAAAGCCTAATCGGCACCTTTAGTCTTTGCATCCAAACCCGCCCGAGTTGTCGGCGTAAATGTGGTTAGTCTACTTGGTGTATCTAGTCTTTATTTCCACTTGCATGTCGAGTCCTTCCACGGCATTGTGGGTCTTTTAGAACAAGAATACTCTTGTTTTTGTCATCGATAAAGCCTAATCGGCACCTTTAGTCTTTGCATCACATATCCATGATGTGGCGTAAATGTGATTAATCTACTTGGTGTATCTAGTCTTTATTTCCACTTGCATGTCGGTCTTTCCACGGCATTGTGGGTCTTTCGAGAACAAGAATACTCTTGTTTTTGTCATCGATAACCTAATCGGCACCTTTAGTCTTTGCATCACATATCCAAGGTAATCGGTAATAAATGTGGTTAGTCTACTTGGTGTATCTAGTCTTTATTTCCACTTGCATGTCAATCTTTCCACGGCATTGTGGTCTTCGAGAACAAGAATACTCTTGTTTTTGTCATCAGTAAAGCCTAATCGGCACCTTTAGTCTTTGCATCACATATCCGCCCAAGCTGTCGGCGTAAATCTGGTTAGTCTACTTGGTGTATCTAGTCTTTATTTCCACTCGCGTGTCAGTCCTTCCCTGGCATTGTGGGTCTTTCGAGAACAAGAATACTCTTGTTTTTGTCATCGATAAAACCTAATCGGCACCTGGTCTTTGCATCACATATCCATTAAGTGTCGGTAAATGTGGTTAGTCTACTTGGTGTATCTAGTCTTTATTTCACTTGCATATCGGTCTTTCCACAGCATTGTGGGTCTTTCGAGAACAAGAATACTCTTGTTTTTGTCATCGATAAAGCCTAATCGGCACTTTTAGTCTTTGCATCTGAAACCCGCGAATTGTCGGGCGTAAATGTGGTTAATCTACTTGGTGTATCTAGTCTTTATTTCCTTGCATGTCGGTCCTTCCACGGCATTGTGGGTCTTTCGAGAACAAGAATACTCTTGTTTTGTCATCGATGAAAGCCTACTCGGCACTTTCTAGCCTTTGCATCACTAACCCGTCAGGTTATTCCACGGCGTAATGTGGAGTCTAGTCGGTGTATCAAGTCTTCAGCATTATGGCTCTCCCGATATTGCGGATTGAATTGGGTGGGGCCGAATTCTTCTTAGGCGGAGTTAGCACTTGTACACCTTGAGTTGACATTTATTACATGCCTTTTGAGAACAAATACCGCCCATCTCCTTCTCGGAGTGTAGCGTTACGGTCGATAAAGCCTACTCGGCACTTTCTAGCCTTTGCATCACTAACCGTCGGTTGTTCCACGGCGTAATGTGGTAGTCTAGTCGGTGTATCAAGTCTTTGCTTTAACTTCGTGTCGACTCTCCTGATATTGCGGTTGAATTGGGTAGAGGCGAATTCTTCTTAGGTCGATTAGCACTTGTACGCCTTCACGAGTTGACATTTATTACAGCTTTCTTTGGTTATGTGATTAAGCAATATGGTTCTTTTCTCGGTGAGGTTCCTTAAATTTTGGAATGTCACACCTCTTGTTGTAGCTTTTGGGATTCAAAGTGTAAATTTACAGGTCCGTTTGATATTGAATCACCTCACCTTGTCGCTCGAAAAGACGTAATCTAAGCTCCTAAGCTAGAGGATGATTGAATAGGCAGGTATTGTATTTACCCTCTTCATTTTTATATAAATAATTGGCTAATACAATTAATAGGTGCATCATATATCATTCATACATTGGTCATGGGTTGATTTTCCAATCGTATGAATATTACAATCCCGAAGAAGAGGTTTGTTTCTCAAAGTTGAATATTTGAGGTTCTGTCAATTCAAGCATCCTCTCGATTATACAAGATGTGTGTCGAGGCTTAGTATTATCGCGAGTTGAGGTTTGGATTTCGATCGTCTCGGTGGATCTTGATTACAATTTCAAGCTACGGATGTCTTTGTGGTGGATATTTGAACACGCGGATTCTATGGCCTTCGTGAGTTGTGAAGCATTGGTATTTGGCTTATCGATCTGATTTATCGGAAAATCAAACGACGAGATAAAATGATATTTGGTAGCGTGTATCGGAAAGTCAACAAAAGTCAAAGTTTGGTGAGTGGAATTCGGGTCAAAATCGATGGTCAAAAGTCGACATTGAAAAGCGATCATTTGTTGAGAAAAATCGGAAGAATCGGGTAAAAATGAGGTTTCTTGCATTTTAAGTAATTTTGGACTTAGAAATTTTCTAAGTTTAAAGCACTTGTGTTCACGGAGCCATGTTACGCTTTGTATGCAATCAAAGTCTGTGGTGAAATTTGTGAATTGATAGTCGTTGGAAAGGCGCATTTAGTACTCCGACATCCTTTGTGAATTTCTCGAAATGCGGTTGAGTTATCTGGTGGTTTGAAGTTCATAACTTTTGAAATTTTACACTTAGTAAAATTTTGAGTGTTTTTTATGTTGGCGCTTCGACTTGGAGGCAATTTACGTGTTTTGAGGCATCGATTCGAATTAAATTCAACATCAAAGTTGTTCATTTCCGGCAATCTACAACTTTCTTTGAAGAATTGAATCCATTCGGAAAGCGGATAAAAAATTACAGACTCGGAATTCGGATTATCATCTCAAAATTCAACACTTAGAAAAAATGTGAAGTGTTTGTTTCTATGCTTTTCTTTGCGACTTGAGTCGATTATGTCATAGTTAGTGGCTCGAATCGAAAAATATTCAAGCGAAAAGTTGTTCATCTCAAGCGATATAAAACTTTGTTGAAGAGTCGAATTCGTTCGGGACTCGGATCGGAAGTTATAAAGCTCGAGAAAATAAGAACTCATTATGTTTGTTAAATTCGAGTATTTTGTGCACATGTTGGGGCTGTTTTCGTCAATGTTTGGTGCATACGAAGAAATTCGAACACGAAAGTTTGAGTTAAATAATTCCGTCTACAAGGTTTAGAAACTTTTCGTTTGGACGTCAGAAATTGGAAGAAGCGAGCGCCGTAAGTAATGACATGAAGTTGTTAAATGCAGGACAGCACATTACAATTTTTGCCATGGTCAAACGCATTTCATCGAGCAGTTGGCATCGCAGCATGCTTTCGAGCTGATTTCGTCGATCCGATCGCTTGCGGAGAAACCGAACACGAAGATGAAGTTTGCCGTGTCCTCTACAAGTTGGTTTAGAAACATTTTCGTTTGGACGTCGGAATAGGGAGATCTGAGTCGCCGTAAGTGAGCAGCGTGAAGTTGGAAATTGCCATGAGACATGCATCAAGACTTGCCCAGCCAATAAGCATTTCATCAAACACTTTGGGACCAATTTCAAACACTTTTACTCGATGATTAAGGCCTCGTTCGGATTTTGTTGAACTATAAAGTTGTAGTATCACCGTGAACTTTCAATGGTGTCAAATTCACGTCATTTGGTCGAGTGTCGGAAAAGTTATAGATCCATAGAAGTGGTGTAAGTGGATTAATTTAAGACTTGACACTTGAAATGTTTTCGCGTTCAAAGCAGTTTGTGTCGGCATGACGAAGCAAAATCGGCGGCGTGTGATTATTTTTCATCGGAGTTCATCAATGTTGTTGTATTAAGTGTGCTCTTGATTCGGCGCTCTCGTTGTGTCGGTCGGGCTACTACACACACGAGATAAGGGCGTCCAAAGCAGGCCCGGTATGTTTGTTTTGGTTTAGAAAAGTGCTAGCGGTGGAGATATTCATGATAACTTCTTGAGGATCCGTTTTCCTTCCATCACCACCATTCTCTAACATCTTCTTTTTCATACAATAACCTTCACCATTAAAAACAAAATATATAAAAACATCATCACCATTTTCTTTTTCCTCTTCACTCCTTAACCACATTCCATTTCCACTTTCTTTTACCAAAAAAAAAACCGAACTTTCTTTTGCTTTCCATTCATCTTCACAATCCAAAAAAAAACACGAGACCATCTCTTTCTCCTTCTCCATAGAAGCAGAGAGCGGTGGCAAACTCACGCCATTCTTCATTCATTCTTCATCTCTAACCTTCAATCCTCCATTCTTGTTCCTCCTAACAACTAATAGTAACACTGATACTCCATTCACCTTGATTTAACAATCTCTATTGACCATTGACCACCTCCGGTCTTTTCTTTCACTGTATGTAACCGTAAGTAACAAACTTACAACCACCGCGACAACCATTCTTCAACATAGCAATCACCATAAACACCATAATTGTCACTTTCTTTCTCTCTATCTTCCTCACGCCATAACTTCTCTCATGGTGACCACTGACCGTTTCTCTCCACTTTCTTCCATTCAACAACACCTTCACAATACCACTTTGACCATACCACTCTCCGTTCTTCTTCTTTCATCTCTGTCTTTTTCACGCACTTGAACCGCTTCTTCCCATCACCAACATGTTCCACCATCTCTGTGAGAAATCTCTCATCTCGGATCCAACGCCTTCTTTCTTTGAGTTATCTCCGATTGTTGCCGCGATTCAGAAGCAGCAAGCTCATCCTTTTCATCTACTGCAAGAAGCGTGAGCTCTCTCATATTGCTAAACACCGTTGTTATCTTCATCAAGCGGTTAAAGCAGTTCCGATATCTCGGCGGGGTTGAAATTCTCTTTTGGCATTTTCCATCATCGAGAGAGGTCCGGTGTCTCGAATTCAATCATCCTAACATTGTTGGGTTGTTGAATGTAAGGAAGCGATAAGGATACAAGATCAATTTCTTTGATAAGATCATGATCTTTCGATACATTCACATTAGTCTCCATAGCAAGAAGAAATTCGGATCGGCGCTATGCTCGGTTGAAACAAACATCTGATTCACGATTGCGTTCAGTTTGAGCGAAAGGCGGGTCATCTCTCAAAGATTAGAATCGTCTATTTCGATATCAAAATCTAAGAAGTTCGCGAATTATCGATGGCTATTCGGATCTCACGCAAGCCTCAAGCGCTTTTATGACAAGATTTCTTGAAGTTTGGTTGAGTTTGAAGGAAGCAGGAGGTGAAATTCATAATCGTGTAAATCGACCAAGAAGGCTGGCCAAGTTTATTCGAGTTAAATCGTCTCCACCGTTGAGACAATAGGAGAAAGGCAACCGTAAACCTTGTCGGTGATGGTCCATGAACCCTCGGTATGTCGCTCTCAAGCGGTACATGCCTTCTTACTCATGAGCCAATCCCTTATTGCCACGTCCCCATAGTATTTTCAAAATATAAGAAAAATCTGAATTATACTTAAGTTATTCCTTGACCATTGATGTATAGTTACATGAAATAACAATTAAAGCGTGACATAATCTGAGTAAAAATCTTGATTTATTTTTTGGACAAGCAGAGAGATTTGGACTTAGACAAAAAAAAGCGGAAGCAGGCTTAGGAACAATTTAGATGGGCCTAATAAAACACTAAAACACCTCCTGTTTGAAAGCCATGAGCGATATAACTAGTTCTAGTTCATTTAGAATTACATTTTGCACCCCATTCATGCTATAATTTTGACACATACCAACTGATTTTGCTTCGATTTCGTTTGTTTTGACATCTGTAAAATACATAGAAATATATTACGACATTTAGGATATTAGAACATTTTGTTTTTGACATTTCTTTTAATTTTTTAATTCATTTTTTAATAACATGATTAAAGTATGTTTCTTTCATTGCCATTTGAGTATTATGGGCGTTTCTATACTTGTTTTTGGATCTAACTCCGCTTCTGGTGTTTGCATTTGTACACCCGTGTACATTTCTATACTTGTTTTTGGGTCTAACTCCACTTCTTGCGGTGTTTTGTGTTTGTACACCGTGTACATCCTTTGTTTGCTTTGGGTCTAACTCCCTTTCGTTGTTGTTGCTTCACGTGCGCTGAAGCCGCATCCTCTTTGCTGATGCCTCGAGCTATTCTCACGGTTTACTCTTATTGCTTGGCTGTAGTACTTGAAGTTTTCAGGAGTATTTCTATAGGCGTTGCTCTTGGTTTAATATTAGTAATTATTTATTTTACTTCATTTCTGCATTCTCTTTACTGACTTTCTAGATATCATGAGAAGTAGGGCTTTCTGACTTTCTTTTGCCATGAGAAGTAGGAATAGAGATGCATGAAGGGGCTTAGTAGTTGGGCATGTTCGGGAACCCCTCTGGTTTATTTAAAGACCCGTTTAGGGCAATTCTACTTGTGATCATGCATATTTGCTTGTTTATTTCCTGCAGGTTCCCTTGGTTAGGTTTGGTTCTCTAGCCTAGACTTTGATTCACATCCTTTGCATGTTAACATGGGTAGATATTCCCTCATCTTCAACCATAGGGCTAACCTTTTGTTTTGCTAGTTTCTTTTTGCATGTTGCATGTGATTAAAACTAAACTTGATTTTCCTTTCAAACAAAACATAATAATGG